>JAQPZY010001011.1:425000-660000 GCA_029931535.1 Margaritifera margaritifera
GTATGATAGAGAATTAAGTTGAGGATATCGGTAACGGTTCATGTTACTACATGTACTTATATAGCATTAAACTGCATTAACCACATATGGCAACCTAATTTTGCGAGAAAAAAAAAAAAAAAAAAAAAGAGTAAGATCCGAAGACTTCCTAGTTCAGAAAATCCCCCAGGGACTCATATTTCGATTCGTCACTATCATTAGCATTTGATAAACATTATATACATAAAATAAACTTTATTCATGCATATTGACATTCAAAATCTTCAATTGAAATTTTACAAAAATACCAAAGGTAAACAACCAGTATTGAAATGGGCAGCTGAATTGCAAGCTCATTTTCACTCGTTGGGAAGATGCACAACTTTCCTTCGACCTTGTTCTATCCTTTCTTGAGGATGAGAGTATGCCCGAATGGGGTTAGAGTTAGGGTACTGGTGCATATGAGCTAGGCGATTAGTGTTATTACTCGCGGAACCAGATCGTTTCCTGCTGGGAACGAATTATGCATCTCTAAACTGTGTGATTCTATGATTCCATCTCTGTCATTCTCTCTCTCTCTCTCTCTCTCTCTCTCTCTCTCTATATATATATATATATATATATATATATATATATATATAAATATATATATATATATATATATATATATATATATATATATATATATATATATATATATATATATATATATATATATAATGCATCAATGCATGTGTGGGATAAGTTCTTTCCACTTTGCTTGTTACATGGGTTTCTCTCTTTGTATCTAGCTTTGTCTAACTATCTGCACCTGCAACATAATTTTACGAAAAAGAATCAAGATCCGCAGACTTCCAGTTCAGAAAATCACCATAGGGTCTAATATTTCCACTAATCACTCCTATTGGCATTTCAAATGCAACGGATAAAAACTATCCTGGATAAATAATTTTACAATCAAGAATAAAGATCCGAAGACTTCCTAGTTCAGAAAATCCCCTAGGGACTCATATTTCGACTCGTCACTCCCATTAGTATTTGATATGCAATGGATAAATACACCAAAAATAAATTGTATCCATGCATATTGGCATTCAAAATCATCAATTGAAATAAAAGAAGACCAAAAATAAACGACCACTATTGAAATGAGCAACTGAATTGCAGGCTCATTTTTCACTCATTGGGAGGATGTACACGTATCCTTAGACGTTGTTCCATCCTTTTCTGTAGATGAAATTCGGAAGATTGAGAATTGTACTCCAAGAATGTATAAATACACATTTGCTGTATTTTGGGTCAAGCAAAGTGACAATTCTAAGAGCTAACGACGAGAGAATACACTTAGTAGCAGATTCACAGTATTTCAACCACCAGGAATCAGTCATTCGTTCTGTATTCATGCTGATCTGAACAAATTGTAGTAGCTATATGCGCTTATATGCAAATGTACTAATTTACTTGTGTTTCATTATTCATAGAACCCTTTTGCCTTTTTGTCATTGTGCGAGCTAAGAAGCAAAAATATTGAATCTTTCGGGTATAATGTGTAGGGTTTCCATAGTTAATAATTGGGTTCCCGATTTGCTTATCAGTATTTTGGAGAAAAACGGGTGAATGGAGAGAAATGGTCGCCTTTTAATAGTAAAAACGGGTAAATGGAGAGAAATGGTCGCCTTTTAATAGTAAAAACGGGTAAATGGAGAGAAATGGTCGCCTTTTAATAGTAAAAACGGGTGAATGGAGAGAAATGGTCGCCTTTTAATAGTAAAAACGGGTAAATGGAGAGAAATGGTCGCCTTTTAATAGTAAAATTTTTTTTTTTTTAAATAGTCATAACGGAGAATTTTTTAACAACGTACAATTTAGCAGGAACCTACATGTTCATGCATGGAGCTTCACTTAGAGTGGTATCTGCTTTATTTTAACAGGGTTCACCACAATAAGAGTCTAAATATAAGTTGTGTACTGCCCTGTAGGCATGGGCAATGTATACATTTATGGATATATCACTTTTTATGTACACTTACTAGTGCTTTTTAATGAAAAGATCTGTTATGTGGACAGGACAATCTTTACAACCAATTGTGTATTCTCTCTCTCTCTCTCTCTCTCTCTCTCTCTCTCTCTCTCTCTCTCTGAATATATATATATATATATATATATATATATATATATGTGTGTGTGTGTGTGTGTGTGTGTGTACGTTGCCATATCGATCGTTGTTAAATTCTTATTAAACTGTCCCGTATTTCGTATTTGGTTAACAAGTGCCCATATTCTTAGGACTCAATATGTTCATTTCCAGAAGTATTCAAGGCGGCATCGATGTGTCACAGAGAACAACGGGATGTTTTAGGCAGTTACTGTACCACGAACGTAAATGTTAAAAACAGTAAGTAAAATAAAAGAAACTTCATAAGTAGAAATAAGTCAATATTTACATCAGGGAATTCCCCTAACTTTTATTTAAGAAAGGAAAGAAGAAAGTATATATCAAGGAATCCCCTCATTCTTATTAAATGAAGGAATGATATAGACATATTATCATCAAGAAATCTCTTCATTCTCGTTCTTATTCAATGAAGGAACGGTACAGAAATATTTACATAAATACATGGAATCCCCACCCATCCATCCTTCTTCCCACCTAAATCTATTCATGGAAAGAAAGAAGGAAGGACACTCTGCTTTGAATTTTTTTTTTTTTTTTTTTTTTTTTTGCAAAATTCTTCAGACCTGTGGTGAAATGATGAGTTTTCAATTACATGGTCAGAAAACCTTTTATTGAAGCATTAATTGCCACTTGAATTATGAGAAATGCGATGTTCATATCAACAAAAGTGTTCTTATTCTTCAAGGGAATATCCTGAATGTACACATAACAAATATATACTGAGTATGCTACTCAGATCGATCGATAGCAGATCAAATCTAGCATTGTTCCAACAGTCAGCAGAAAGCCCAAGTTTAGATTATTCAATGTTGGTTAGAGAGAGAGAGAGAGAGAGAGAGAGAGAGAGAGAGGTGGGGGTATCCAAAATCTGTCATGACCCCAAGGGTCACGTGCTATCACGTAGGAAGTGTTGATTCTGTTTTTTGCTTTTTTTAAACTTTATCACTGTCTAATTTATCCTTGATATTTTCATACATCCTTTGCTTAAATTGGGTTTATTCATGATCTGTGCTTTTGTTTCTTCATAAAACACTCCTAAGGATGCAACTGTTTATTTGTTCAATTATTAATTTCTTTCAAAATCTGTCCCAAACAACGTCCCACCACCATCACACACACACACACACACACACACAATGTTCAACACGTTTGGCAAGGAGAGTGGGGTGTTTCAACTGCACTAAGAGTCGTGAGTCAGGCACTCTATATAAAATTATATTCGCCCTCCCAGAAGAAAAAAAAACTTATATGTCGCTACAAACTGGGTTCTAGAGGGGGATAAAAGAAGGATTGTTACAAATAAAACTTGGACGAATTTATGTCTATGTAAGTGCGGCTAGTAATGTCAGATATATAAAAATAAGTGGCGGGAAACAACTTGTTGGTCTAGTGTGTATACTACTGAAGGTCAGTAAACTTAGTAATTACTTTTGATCAAATAAGATTAAGATTCAATCTCCTTAATTGATAGATCTAGGTTTGTTGAAGCCTTGGAAGCTGGAACAGTGCAAGCGGTAAAAATACACGCACATTCTATAATATGGATCAAGTCACTTTATGCTGATTGGAAAATATAGTTGTTGTTTATATCTCACAAAAAGAAACACTTAACTTATAGGTTTCTCTTGGCATCGATAATTACACCTATTGTATCTTGGCTGTCCGCGTGTCGTCTGCAAAAATCTTAGCCGAAAGCTGTAAACGCCACTGTAGATTATAACTTTTGGGCGTCCAAACACATGCGTCATGGATGACAGCACCACCCTGTGTATGTTTGGTGTTTCGCTAAATGATTTGCAGTTTGACCTTAAATTGTAGTTCTGTTTCCAGCCAGACTTTGTTAAACCGTTTACATTCCATTCACTAAGTGCCATCTTACTTTCTTTGCTCTCATATCACTTCAACAGTAAACAGGTTATTTGATATTGGATTTATTTACATTATCTTCTTTTATTTGTTCAAATTAATTATTTTTATGGCATGTCATTTTATTATACTTCCTATCATGTGTAACTTATACAACTTTGATTATCATTCTGTTATTTCCTTTTGAATATCAGTTGACCATTCAGACAAGTGTGTGTAAATCATTCGGTTTTCTTGTACTTCATTTTATTTCATGCTTCAATAAAGTGTAATGTTGCAACATATTTCATGATGATAGCATTTAATTTTGAATTAGAATTCCTTCATTCCGTTTTGTTTTTTCAAGACATTTCATTTAATACTACGTCATTTGGAATCTGAATTGATCATTCCGTTTTGTTCTTCAAATCATTTAATGTAATACTACGTCATTTGGAATCTGAATTCATCATTCCATTTGTTGGGTTAAATCATTTCATTCTATGCAACATCATTTGATTAATGTAATTTCGGCGGTGACGGCTGCCCATAGCCACCGCCAAACCACCATTATTACCATCATCGTCGTCGCCGTTGTCATCATCATCATCATCATCATCATCATCATCATCTTCATCTTCTTCTTCTTCTTTTTATATTTCCCCAGTAATTGTTATCGTGGCATTTACCTCTTTAACCTCTCTTTGCCCCGAAGTCATGAAACTGTTAACACAACAATTGAACTCGGTCTTCAAACTCAAAAATTTAAAAACATAGTGTCTTAATTTAAAGATATTTCAAGTTTGGTCTGTATGTAGAGGTGGTCTGTATGTAGAGGTACTTGTAATAAGATATACACATAATTTTCGTGTTTCAAACCTCACTCGTAGCGAAGGTATTGAAGATACAACTTTGTTTTTTTAATTTGAACAATTAGTTCAAGTTTTGGAGCTCAGATAGCCTGGTTCCCTAACATTTTGTTTACACCGATCTAACTTTATGAAACTGCGAGAAAGGGGCCAGTCTAGCGCTCACACTGTTTTGGGACTACGAGGTCTGTCCCTCTGTCCCTGTATTCTTGAAACTTACTGACCACAAAACCTAAGGTCATGCTCTAAACTTCAAAATCTTACTTGGAGTACATTTACGCCTGTGAAATCTAGCAGTCATAAAAAATAATAAAAAATAATAAAATGAATTAAATTCCTAAAGTTCTATGATTCTTACTTTATTCTAATCAAAGTTACATAATGTCAAAAGGGTTTTGGACTACTAGTATACTATTTTGACACGAAACAAAAGAGACAGACACTACGGTCAATCCAGATCAGTAGCATATACACCACTGTCCATTACGTAGTAATAACAAAAAGTTATGAAAGTATTTAAACTATTTCCATATCGATTATAGTTTTGTTGTCTCCAATGTATTATTTTTCCCTTTTTATTTCTTTGTTTATAATAGGAATTGAGTGCATAACCCATTCAATTAATATTCATTGGTGTTTAAACTTAACGGATACATGTATTGTAAGCTTTACTTGTAGTTTACGTTTGCTATTTAAAGAAGGTAAAATGGACAATATCTTCTCATGACAAGGAGTATCAGCAACGTTATAATATTGAAAATAAGAATTATGGATATGACAGCATTTAGTAATTTACACTCCATGTATATTCTAGTAATATACCCTTCAACAGATAAGACAATTATCTTGCTCAGTCGCACATCAATCATGGCAAGCCTTTGAGAAAAAAGGCAATAACTAACAAAATTTGTTTACAATCGAATATTTGTCTGAAAATAAGGCATAGATATTATCGTGATGATTCATGATTCCTTGAGAGATGTCGGGAATATTTGCAAAACCTCCATCCATCCGACTATTGTTCCCCTATCTGTATATTTGTCCATCCATAATGCCTTATTGTTCTCCATGATTGGGAAGAATCACCCTAAACTTGGTAAAATACTTTCCCATGTTTTGATGCGATACTCCAGAAAATTGTTTCGGCCCCACACCTTAGTACTCCAAGGGGACTGGTGGTTAGTGTCAAAAGTTCACATGTCCGAACTCATTCACTGTAGAGACGAGTTAATGGTGAATATAATTTTCCCCCCAAACCACCCGTGTTGTTTCTCAAATGAAAAGATATCATGAATAGCGCTGAATTATTTGCCCCAGTATCCTAAATATAAGTGGAAAGGAGGGTGATTTGTCATGACAATTGAAATAGTTCTAGCTTTCTTAAATTAAACGAGGATCTGTTAGTGTTTTAAAACTATTCAGTCGTAAAATAAGTCCAAAATCTTTTTAATATTAGAAACATATTAGAACAATACTTATTTTCTAATCATTTAAACCTTAAAAATTAATAATTTTCTTGTATCTAAATATTAATATCTAGTAAGTTTTAATTTGAAAACGCGAAAGTTCCATTACTATAATTTTAATCACAAATCTGCGTATAATATTGCAAAAGTCATAATATGTCGTTTTTGCTAGTTGGACTTATAAAATGTTCAATTTCATCATCCTAATTTACTTTAATGTACTATAATGATTTCTTCTTAACACTGAAGTTACACGTGAAAATATCTTAATGGTCAATGAAATGCATAACAATATAATACCAATAACGAGCTTTTTCTTATCAATATCATATCTTGAGGATACAATTTACTAATATACTACGGAAATTGCAAATTCACAACACGGAACAATATCCATACCCTACAAATTATAGCATCTTTGTGAGGTAAATATAAACTAAATGATTCACGGAATGCCGCAAATTAATGTCAATTATATGCTTTGTTCTCTGATAGCCGCAGATTTTTCATTAAAAGCCACAAAATGTGTTCTTCGAGTAGAAAATGCATGTTCTATCTACTTTATGAAAAACGTTGTTAAATACTGAATGTGTTTCTATGATATTTCCATACGTGAATTGCAGGGAACAAAATAACGTAGGTACCAGATAAGTGCTACGCTGATGTTACAGTTTCAGTAACTGATTCAAGCTTCCCAATGAATATCTGTGTGTGCGTGCGTGTGTTTGTGTGAGAGAGAGAGAGAGAGAGAGAGAGAGAGAGAGAGAGAGAGAGAGAGAGAGAGAACATGCCGTGTATAAATGGATGCTGAAATATTGAAACTGGGTCACTACTGGCTGTAGGCCTAACGTATTCAGACCAATATGCAAGTAGCTTGTTCCAGTGCGGTTGACACCGTTCCTGTAATCGGATGCTATACTACTTCAACTAAAGGCGAAAGAATAGTGAACCACCAAGCATCAGTCAAGGAAGAGGTGTGTTAATTTATTTGCAGATTGCAAGATGTACAATATAGAAGCTAAACGATTAGAACGAAAGCTAGTGGCTTATAATGTTCTTCCTTGACGAGATAAAAATGGTTAATATATGTGAATATATGGCGTATGATATTGAGTTTTAATGAAAAAAGAATGGAAATTGTTGAATTTTCAAAGTGAAAGGCTCTTAGTTAAACATTAGCATTTATCCAAAGTACATAAAACACAAAGATGAACAACGAAGGAGTTGATAAAAGATGAGAATAAAGACAAGAACAGAATATAAAAGGAGAAACTGTTAATTAAAATGTGTATGGCATTGTGTATAAATTTGAGAAAATAACATATATGGGAGACATTAATTCCACAAAAGACAAAATGATTTGACCTGACCAGAACAAAAAAAGACAATATGAGTTGACCTGACCAGAACATTTTGAAAAATGACACTTTTCTGTAAGTGTATAACCAGCACATTTCTAGGATATGACCTATCCCATAATATGTATCATAAATATTCCTGTCTATGCTAATGCTTGGGAAGAAAGATCCATAGAACAGTGGACACTTATTTGAAGGGAATGTAAATGTGTCTGGAACTGAAACACATCTTCATCAATAAAGCTCCATTCTAATTTTGCATGGAAGGATTTGTTTATCTGTAATAATAATTTTGGACTGCTGGTTTTACCATTATATAGCGAAGATTTATTTATTTATTTATTTGTTTTAAAAACAAAAAAGTCTGTTCGGACAAGAAAAAAAAATATATTCGGGCAATTTATATTCCGTATCAAATATATCATCAGGTTGGCAATATTGTCTCCTTTTTTTCATACACAAAATTTCATTTATGCAAAATACAAGAAGACTAATCAATTCCATTGAAATAGGCGAGTTAGAAAACAAGCCATCAAGTAAGGAAAAAAAATGAATAAATAATGAAAACACATGCAGCAATCTAGATTGGAGTTTATAATATCTACCGAGGCGTTACGAGTAAGTTAATTTTGCCGATTGCGAAAAATCAACTTGATTTTAACAATTAAGCACAACAGAGCAATTACGCTGGATCGTGGTGGGTGTGCAACAGTTTTCTGTACGACAACAGCCACATACAATGAAATTTCATTTATCTTTTGTACAGAAGAGTGTTTGTAGTAGGTGCTTTTACGGTTGTTGTAAGAGCCAGAGTGATTGCTGTAGACGCTGCTGTGGTTGTTGTAGGAACCTCCGTGCTTGTTGTAGGAGCTGCTATGGTTGTTGTAGGAGCCAGTGTGGTTGTTATAAGCGTTGCCATGGTTGTTGTAGAAGCCGCCGTGGTTGTTGTTGGAGCCGCTGTGGTTGTTTGTTGCTGGCGCTGCTGTAGTTGTTGTGGGAGCCTGTGTGGTTGTTGTATGAGCTGCTGTAGTTGTTGCAGGAGCCCCTGTGGTAGTTGTGGGCGCTGCTGTCGTTGTTGTAGGAGCCAGAATGGTTGTTGCGTACGCTGCAGTGGTGGTAGTAGAAGACAGTGTTGTTGTGGTGGACTCTGATGTGATTGTTGTAGGAGCCTCTTCGGTTGTTTAGGGCGCTTGTACACATAAGCCTCGGAAACACCACTGTTAAAGTATTAACATAGAAAGTATAATTATCTACCTGTCTTTCTCACTCTCTTTTTTCTGTCTGATTTAATTGTAATTTTCAATCAAGTGCATATGTGGACTTTTATATGTGACTCATGTTTTAAATAGATCAAACTCAAAGTGTTTTCTACCTACTAGTTGTTAAAGCCTATTCCCCTCTTATTGATGTCAATTTCAATGGAGGGGGTTTATCGATTAATAGCTTGATTTCCAAAACTGACCAGTTTACAATTCCACACTACGCATGCGTGATTAGTGATCTAAGTCATTTTAAACGAGGTGGTGTCAACTGCGAGAAAACAAAGCGTGGTAGCTTCTGTTTCTTCCTGACTCAAGATGGCACCAAGCATGCGCAGTGCCAAACCATCAAAATGTATATTGTTTTCGACTTGTTCCACATTAAGACAGATACCAGAATAGCATTGGTACTTTATAAAAGTACCATAAGGGGACGCGAATGAAACTGCCTAAATCAGAGTTTTTAATGTGTTTCCCATTCATGAAATTAATCCGCGTTCATAATTTACACAAATTTGAATGTTTGCACAAAGAATGAAGCAACAGAAACTCTGTAGAATGGTACGTTTCCCTACACATAATCCAAAAGCTTAGCATAGCCCGGACATAAAGCAGAAACTCAGCCGCTAATGGAAGTATCTTTAAACGGTAACCCGGATCCAATGCAAAGAAAAAGTTACAAATGCATACATAACTTCTGTTGACGGGTACAGTTTTATCTTCAAAGCCAGTCAAACTCCTCAGCTCACTTAATGCAGTGATGCTCATGCTCAACACTTTCCCATTCAGCAAAAAGGCTGAAAGGATTCTGTTTGTTCTACACCTGGCGAGTTTAACCAGGTTATCTTTGTCGGCTACACTGTTTTGTTTACATCGTGTGTGTTTTGAACACATACTTTCATTTTAGTCAACATTTTTGTATACAGGAGAGAAATACTACAAATAAGTATTCTTTAATTTAGAGAAATAAAACAGCCCCAAAGTACCGGTATGCCACAACCCAGATGAAGACGACTCTCTAGCCTGCTCAAATAATAGGAACCCCTCATCATAATATTGTTTTGTGTTCAAACTAAAGAAGAGTTTCATCTGAAAATGTTTGCAAATGGTTAACAATCTTCTCCAGTGATTGGTCCTCATACACAATATCATTATGAATGGGCTGAATAAGTTTGCGAGACCTTGTAAAAGAAAGCCAAGAAACAAAAGGCATGTGACAGAGAAATTGATACAAAAAAGGCAAGTGAATCAGGCTCTCAATGAGAAAACGACTTCGAACTAATAAAATTAAGTCATGTAAAATTTTGAAAATAAATTGTAGGGGAATGGCGTTTTCTTTTAGAATTGTACAAATTCACGACTTTATGAATAAAGATGGTGTCGCAACATTTGTAAATTGGCGTAGCTCATGAAGCGGACGTAGTAAATACCGCGACATCTGTAAGCCCATTCTGTTTTATGGACGACTTTGACTCGCTCAGGATTTGCGTGGCTATCAGGTCGTAAATGTTTTTAGGGATAGGAGAGAATATCATTTTAACAAGTCAGAAAGAGAATTTATCTGCGCTACAGCAGCGGCTTACCCGAGAAAGACGTAATGAGGTCACGGATATTTCGTTTTGACGAATCTTCTTTTGTCAAAAAGAAACAACAGCAACAACAACAACAAAAACCAAAAGAAAATGTAATATAGCGATATCTCAGATACAGAGGGATCATGCTCCTAAATAGCTGCTGTCTATTAAGAATAACTTAACAAATTTTGTCCCATTCGTCTTCAATACAAAATAACATTTTTGTGTGTATCTTATATAATGCAGAAGGCAATTGGATCTGATGGTCAGATTATACCGTGTATAATGTACCATCATGTGCATCTCATATAATGTAGAATGAAAATGGATCGGTTGGTCAGATTCTACCATGGATGATGTATCATCATCTGATGGTCAGATTCTAACATGTATGCAGTAGCATCATTGGATCAGATTACACCGTGTATGATGCACCATCATTTGATTGGATGGTCAGATTCCATAGTGTATGATCTACCATCATTGGATCAGATGGTCAGTTTCTACCACGTATGATGTACCATCGTTGGATTGAATGGTCAGATTCTACCGAGTATGATGTACCATCAGTTTCGTTTTATGATTTGGTTTCATTCATGTTCTATAACCATATTTAACCTTCTCGTTCACAGTGACCTTTTATGTTAACCCTTTTATGGAAATATGTGGAGCCCCAGTTGTTAATTGTGACCTTTTAATGTTAAACCTTTGATCGAATAATGTGGATCCCAATCCATTTACAATGACCTTTTATGTCAACCGATGATGGAATTACGTGCAGCCCCAATTGTTTACAGTGATTTTTATGTTAACCCTATGATGGAGTTACGTGGGGCCCCATACGTTCACAATGACATTTCATCTCAACCTATTATGAAACTTTATGGAGCCCCATTCGTTCACACCCTAACTTTGATGCAATTTTGTGGAGCCCCATACTGAACGAACACACATCAAAATATACCTCTGATAATGTGAATTTTGTTGCAGTGAATGGATTATTGCAAGAGCAGTGGGCACTTTGTTTGTGCGAATAGTAATAAAGTTAGGAAATACAAAAAGTGCCTGTATTTATCTTTAGGAGTAATTCAAATGCACACAAAAGAGAAGGAGATAAAAAAATATAAATTAATTGCTTACAATCATGCGATAGACACATATAGATTAGATTGTAACTAAGTTTATGTATTTGTGGGGATGGGGGTGTTTGTTTGTTTATTTTTTTGGTTTGCTTTGTGTCTCTATGCGGGTTTTATTTTATTTATTTATTTATTTATTTATTTTTTTTTTGGGGGGGGGGGCGGGTCTAACAATCAGCCAAAAGTGTCCGAAACGAGCTATATCACTCTATTAATACAACATTATATTGTTCAGACTTTCATTAGACTATTCTTAGTTGACTATTCTGGTTTTCATATCTGTAGGAACAACGTGTTCACTTGTAAATATCAAGTAATTAAATTAAATACAATTGACATGTTCCCTATTTGTAAAATTAAATTCGCCTTATATAAATATGATACTGACGGACATTATAAAAACATGGCATGAACACGGATTTGATGGCTCTACTGTATTCAAACAAACGACTATTTAATATTTTTTCTCTCTCCCAGTAATTACCTGTTTAATTTCAGCTTCCTTTGGGTCATGGGATAGTCTAACATTTTCTTCTAATTAAAATATCATATCTCCTGCAAAATCTCTTATTCATGGCAATATAAGGACACTCCTAGCGAGTCCCCGTGTCCCGTTATTGACATCCCTTCTACTTATTTAATTACATATGCCTCTTTTTAAAGGTTATTGCAATGTGTCACTAATGTCCATATTTTTAAAAGGTTTCTTAAGAAAAGTTTGCTTATGGAAATAGATATTAATATCTAAGAATAAAAACACAACAGGATGACACTTACCCCAAGCGGCATCACTGGGCATGGGGAATGATTCAACACTTGGAAAAGGGTTCCATTACAACCAGTTGACGTCTGGCACAAAATTCCCTTGTAACACATATCAGCTCCCTGGAGATTTAAATATTGTCAAATTATTCAAAGCAAAACTACATCTGTTTTTTTTTTATAATTTTGTTTCGCATTCGATTATTGTAGCTCTACTACGTTTTGTATTCGCCTGCATTGTATCATCTCAACATTTTATTTGCATGCAAGAATACTGGATCAATATGGTTCTTACCAAACAATTTGAAATAGTTCAATACTGTCGGAAACAGCAGGTGTTTGAGTGTTGCAGACGGTCTACGGACTAAATATTATTTCATAAACACAGACTTAACAAATATCAGCATCATGAAGTAATGAAATTGATATGCTTTGCTTAAAATTGCTGTTAATCGAACGTGTCGTGGTAGTTCAGTCGTTCGTCCTTGGTCGTCCGTATTAATTCATTTAAAATTGCAGGTACTGAATTACTCCCAGTAGGTAAGGGCACTCAGGCTTTGGGTTTCCTTACCATTAATAGATTTTAGTGTTTAACGCAATGAGAATAAAAGTAACCAGAGCCCGACATGGATGATAAATGTTACAATACACCACACTCCCATCAAGTCCATCGATTTGAAATAAAGCCATATTGGACTTATTCTAGGAATAATCCATAGAAACTGACTTGTTCTTGACTCCTGTGCCTCCTGATTTGAATCTTGGCAGCACATTATTGAGCTTACGTAATGTAGTTGGCCATTCGTTGCTAGTAGTTTGGTTTTTTTACTGTTTCCTTATTACATTAGACTAATTTACGTTAAGACTACGTCTAGGCTGGGTATTGAACTATAATAATCCAGCGGTTCCCCAGATGGCATCGTGAACAACATTACAGCCTGTAAAAACTGTTCGACCTTGGGCAACCTCGTTTGAATTATTCGTTAGGGTAATCTTTCAGTTACTTTTTGAAGAGAGACGAATATATCAACAATTACATGATTTTATAGATGCTGAATCAAGCGGCAAATTTTCTATACATTCATGAAATTGGAAAATGCATAGAAACCACAATAAAATCAAGAAGAAAAATTCCTAGAAGACGTCTGTTCAGGCACTAAGCGAAGATTTAGCGCCATCTTGAGAGCAGTTTGTTTTACAGATGTACAACCAAACCATCCTACAAGAAGCAAGAAATCGTATCTCCGCCGTTTTAACAGCGATCATTGTCTCCGCTAATCAATTATTTCCACTATTTCTCTAGCCTTACCATCAGGATAAGAAACCTAAACCTAAATCTGATATTAAATTAATACAACTTTTAAAACTGAGACAGCAAACATCTTCGAAACTAACGACCAGATATATTAGCACTTGTATTATTTTTCATCTCTGTCCATCTTAATTCTATATAATACAGTTTGCATAAAGACCAGATATATTAGCACTTGCATTATTTTTCATCTCTGTCCATCTTAATTCTATATAATACAGTTTGCATAAAGACCAGATATATTAGCAGGTATTGATGACACTTGCATTATTTTTCATCTCTGTCCATCTTAATTCTATATAATACAGTTTGCATAAAGACCAGATATATTAGCAGGTATTGATGACACTTGCATTATTTTTCATCTCTGTCCATCTTAATTCTATATAATACAGTTTGCATAAAGACCAGATATATTACCAAGTATTGATGACACTTGCATTATTTTTCATCTCTATCCATCTTAATTCTATATAATACAGTTTGCATTATTTTTCATCTCTATCCATATTAATTCTATATAATACAGTTTGCATAAAGACCAGATATATTAGTAGGTATTGATGACACTTGCATTATTTGTCATCTCTATCCATCTTAATTCTATATAATACAGTTTGCATTATTTGTCATCTCTGTCCATCTTAATTCTATATAATACAGTTTGCAAGCTTTCAACAAGTAGAACCTTCATTACAAATAACTGAGTTTTGAGTTAAAATGTGAGTTTTGTACTTTAAATGTTTTATACATTCTATGCTACTTACACATTTTTAGAAAATACTATATATGTGTTAAAAATACTACAAAGTTTGATGTATCTCCTCAATGGTGTAATTATTCCAATTAGACACTACTTACTTGCAGACGAGAGGTATCACATGGTCCAAGTTGTGCTTGCCCAAACTTACTGAACATCAAAATTATATTTCTTAATATTAAAAAGGACTTTACAGACCGCCCCCCCCCCCAACTTGCTTGGTCGACGAGGGAAGTGATCATCATCATCATCATCGTCATAATTGGCACCATTATCATTATCATGACATAATCATCACCACATAGAACAAGAAAAAAATCAAGAAAAACATAGGAAAAGTACAAGAAGCATTCAAGGAGGAGAAAAATAATGAGAAACAAAATAAAGAAAAGGAACTGATAACTTGAAGGACTAAAGACGAAATGAAGAAGAAAGAGAGAAAGTAAATGAGAGAGTAACAATAACAAGAACAGAGCAAAATAGAGTACAACACAAGATGAAGAAGTAGAAGAAATCGATGAAAGAAAAACAGAAATACCGTGGAACATGCAGATGATGCAGATCCAAAGTACAATTGACATTGCTGATTCAAACTGAGCACTTCCCCACCAATAGATTGTGATCTGTAGGCCGTGTACTCCGCATCGCTGAAAGAATGCTGTAAGGTGCACCTTTTTGACCTAGAAAAGGACTCAGGGCTATGACCATTTGCATGTTTCGTTTCTTTAATATATATATATATATATATATATATATATATATATATATATATATATATATATATATATATATATATCATACATGCAAACATACTTACATATTACATACCATGTTTGACGTAGTACAACGTCACTTCGGACAATATGACATCCTCGTAGAAAATTAACGTCGTAGAAAAAAAAATTATAGAGTCATAACGTTGTTGCATTATGTATTCGAAGTATTGTACCTCTTTTAGTATTAAAAATATATGAGTGAAAACAAACCTGTTATTTATTAGGGAACGATTGTTTAGCTGATATGCACAAACGTGAAAATTTCACATTTTATATCGGGAAGTTATATAGTGTCTGAAGCAGGTTAACTTTAGCGTTTACAGTTTATTTTTGACAATATTCAGTAATCAGACGTTTTTTATTTTCATTATTTTGATATTATTATTATTATTATTATTATTATTATTATTATTATTGAACTAAACTCCGCCTGAGGAGTAAATGCTGAAATTGTTAGCACAGTCTGTATGTCTTTTTAAGGTATCTCGTGTGAAGAAGTTCCACCCCTTCTTTACTCAGACGTTCTGTGATGCATGTATTTCAATAGCTGTGAAATCAGTATTCTGATTTATCTGCGAAAAACAATCTTCACCTGAAAGAAAAAGTTTTATACCGTATTTACCTGCATAGAACCACACCCTTCTGTGAACATCGTTTACCCAGATCTACCGTCGCATGAGTTACCGACGGATTTGTCTTCACCCCACGTAGTTGACGTCGTAAGTACATGCGTTTTGCACGAGAAAATACTGTACATGTACTTTACCTACCAGAATTTTGAGAAACGTCACAAATTGAATTAAACCATTGATTTCGAAGTGAATGTTTTACCAATGAGTGTTGATCTTTGAGACATCAATGGTTCTATACCATTATCAACTTCAGAAAAGAGAATTTAAAAAACAAACAAACATAAACTTTCTAAGATCGATATGGCAAATAGTCATTTTTATAATCTTGTCTTCTCCATGGCAATACCGCTTTATATAATCCTCAAAAACTTATAAAACGAGCCATAAAATATTTATTCGGAACATGGCATATACTTTACTAGCACAATTTGCAACACATGCTTTACTTCAAAACGATACATTACCCCATGTTAAACAGGTAGATTCTCATGGATTTTACGCTGCAAGAGGAAAATGTGTGTTGGATTCTTGCCGTTGTTGCATTAGCTGTATAAGGCGATGCGATCATGATGTACCCATTTGAACAGGAACCAGTTGTGGGATCATGATTTGCTCCAAGGCTGAAATAAATAAAATAAAATAAAACAAACAAATAAATAAACAAACAAACAAATAAAAAAAAATAAAAAAATAATTTCTCCTTGATCTGACATATTCGAATAAATGAAAGGGGCAACATAAGATTTTGGGTTCAAAGCATTTAAAGTTTTTGAAATCCTACTTCAAATCAATTAAATCAATTCGTTTAGGAGGAGATAAACATACAGTCAAAACAACCTATCGTAATATTAACGCATTTGTTTGGAACTGAGAAGGCATTCCATAGCAATATGTCCATTAAACGTCCATTATGGAAACATTTTTCTATTTAAATAAACTGATAATCATTCCACAATAAATTGTTTGTAGTAACTAAAGGGTCCAACATCATACGTGAAACACATCAAGTGCAAACGGTAAATAAATTGCAAGGTTTCTCCTGGTGCTGCTCACGTATTTTATCACACGCTGTCACTGTATCTCCAACATTTATAAGCCAAACACTAAAATCAACATATCTAAGGATTTGAGATGTGTAACCTTTCTACAACATGAGTCGGAAACATACATACATAGAATTACAACAGCAACAACAAAACACCAGTTATATTAGAAAGACGCTATTACTTCGGAACCTATGCAACAAGAATATACAAAATGCTTACAAATGACCCAGCTCGTGAACGGCAGCCAGTGCGAGACGGCTACCTCTGTCTTCGATAACGGAAGCTTGATAATAGGAATTTGAGAAGCACACGGCCGAAAACCAGGTTATCCCTGCAATGCAAGAGTTTTCACTTAAAATATGCGTTTATGAAGTATGTCTAAGTTTACTATATGATATAATTCCAATACTACGTAAAAAAAAAAAAAAAAAGTTAATCATGGCTTCGTTCTCTTCATTCAACTACAAATGTTAAACCCACCCATCACACCAACCCGACCCCCTGCGGCGGGTGGTGGTGGTGGTGGTGGTGGTGGTGGGGGGGGCACTGACAGTTCTATTCCTTTGCCCCAAACTCGCCTGCGCTAAATTCCATACAACAGTATTTTCGAATCAAAAAAAAACCTGGACGGTGTCATACCTTATTTCTTTAAATAATGAAAGTTAATGTCAACGTTTATTTTCCATTGAAGTGATCATATCTGAATTACTTTTTTTATCACATCAATGTTATTTAACATTCTCTCGTTGTTGTAATTTTTATAGAACACGTAAAGTCCATGATCTCACAAGCTGACTGTACACATGGTACTATCATCATGCAATCGTTTACGCCTCTCCGACGCTGGTAGTCTTGCTATTGGATACTTAAATTAGTCGGTTAATCGGTGTTTGATGGCACTTGAATATATGTAAGGTTATATTGTGCTGATGCAATGACCGTTATAGGAAATGATGTATATGACTCACTGTATTTACATCTGGGTCTTGCCTGAGGACACACCATGGCGGCAGACCCGGTCTGGTTTAGACAGGATTCGAACCTGCACCCTTCTGGTCGCGAGTCCGGTACGCTAACCACGGAACCACCGTGGCTCTATGTAATTAGATACGTAGGTTTTCATTTTTTAATATAGTCGAAATATAATAGTTATATACCGAGTTGCAGAGGTATAGAGAAAAGAAACATTGGGCATTCTAAAACAATCTATCCTTGTGCAATTTATTTAACCAATAAAATATTTCTGACCGCAAACCGACTACATAGTTCATGTGCATTATTCATCATACTGTTTTAAAATGCATTATATTTTAAGCTTTAAAATTCACATACTATACGATATAAACCTAATGTATATATGGCAATTTTGATACCAACCCACTGCAGTTCCTTGAAACTTCTTCCTGCAAAGAAAGAGAGGAAAAACATGTACCTGACAAAATTTATTTTCTATTATTTTATTTATAATTTTTTGCTGTTTTTTTTCTGAATGTACCTAAAGAAGAAATTATTTTTTTTAAATTTGTGCATGTGGTGTGAAGGCCTATTCTTCTATGTGCCAGAATACCCTATTATATATATATATATATATATATATATATATATATATATATATATATATATATATATATATATATATATATAGTTATATATATATATATATATAGTTATATATATATATATATATATATATATATATAGTTATATAGTTATATATATATATATAGTTATATATATATATATATATATATATATATATATATATAGTTATATATAGTTATATATATATAGTTATATATAGTTATGGGGGTAAAACATGGGAGACGGTTAATATTGACATTATCATAAAATAATTTAAAAAATCAGTACAAAATCTTTAATATGATCTTTGCTTAAAAGCCGCTAAACAAAATTAAAAATTTTCTTCTTACATTTTCATTAGAATCACACGACGGCAATTCAATAAATGTTCACATATTAGGTATTTTTCAATAATATTTAAGTATATATTTACTGCTTAAGTCGTTATACCGACAACATTTCAAGACAAAGTGAAATTCATCTTATATTATAACATAAATAAGTCTGTCTTGAAAAGTAGCTGACCTCGTCTTTGCCCATATACCCATTTCAACCCCTAATATGTTACCGGAAGTACGAAGTCTTATAAATATAATTCTAAATTTCTCCATTTTTAACAAATCAAGATATGCTCCTAAACAAAAATCGTCCAAATTTTGATAAATAAAGCACTGCCTAAGATGCAAATTTGACTGCACCATTTTTGTACGAAATTGTCAGTTCATCTTTGTTTAAATAGAGACAAAATAGTATTAACATCCCCCACCCCTTGAACAAGCCATACAATGGCAAAAAAAAAGGCCAAACAATAACTCCCTTACAAACAAGGCCCAACCAACATTAGTAGGATCCATCAGTATATCGTTGCATAACTTATTATGAGCGATCCTGATTTGCCTTTTACCTTCACAATTGCATATTCTCAGCCACTATTTAACGATTGTAAAATGCCAAGCAGATATTAATGAACTACGACCAAGTTCTCCGTATATACAATAATTTGACTGTAGCTTGCTTTACACCTAACAGCTCTGTACAACATTTTAGATGGGCTTTAAATGACATTCAACCCACAAATCCCAGTAGCATAATTTAAAATCGGTATGAATAATTTATCAGACAGTTCATGTGTGTGGTTTATACTAATATTAGCAAATTACTGTAAGTTTCTTGACAGCTAAGCTTGTTATAGCTTCATAAAGGATCCACCCATTGTAAACTCAATGCCCAGCTATGTTAATTTGTTAACAATTTTTAGCGTGAGAATAAAAAAATAAATTTCTACCTACAATTTCACTTGTTCTAAATTACCACATTTGTTGTTTTGTCTATATTAGCTAGTAACCGCCATTGCACAATAATCACATAAAACATGCAGTTAGTGTTGCACGTTGTTGTGTTTCAGCAAGAATAACAATATCGTTCGCATACAGGCGTAAAAATAATTTCAGAAAGCTTACATCAACACCCTTATACATTTGAATACAAATTCCTCATCAAGATCATTTATACAGCAATTAAAAGGATGTAAACATTCACCCTGTCTTAAACCAGTATTGCAGGAAACTCTTCACTCAAATAGTTATTATATCTTACCCTAGACAAAGGTAAATAGGAATACGATTTATCAACAACATAATGGGGACTCTCTCGTGTCATTGAGTTATTCTCACTCACGGCATGAAAAGAGCAATTCTCTCATTGTTTCATATGAAGGCCTAAATTTCCTCTAAAAACCAGCAAAACTTCCACAAATCCCTCTCTACTTTAACCATGCGGGAGTGTATAACGTAAACAAGATAAACTTTATTTCCAATTACACGTGATTTTAACTGTACCTCGTCATTTTGTTTCTTAACAAACGTTTCTTTGTGAAATAATAGTGATAGTAGACGCATGTCTAAATCACCATAGTCCCCTTTTGTTCCCTTTTCCCTTTTCCTTTTGAGTACTATGTGGTGAAATAACATAAAAACCTTCAATGTCATAATTTTGTAATATATATATGTGTGTGTATGTGTGTGTGAGTATGTGTGTGTACGGGTGCGTGTGAATGTGTCATTTTGAATTAAATATACATTTTCTTTCTTTTGTTTATACATGCTATCGCATTTAATACAAAAATCACAAGAATCCCGAAACTTTACACATGTATCGTGATGTTCGAAAGCGAAAATCACGTGATGCTGCAGCAGCTGATAAGGAAGTAAACCTTGCTCCCAGAGAATACGTCAACACAGAGCCAGAAGTTCGCATTGCAGAAGATTTCCATATTCGTGTACGCTGTGCGCGAACAAACCTGTATCCGACCCTAAAGAAAGCATTCGAAGAAGGAAAGAAGGCATTTTTAAAAGTACGATAAACTGGTTATTGACGGGCATACGTATTTGTTTGATGATGTCAAAAAGGAACCCGTGCTTGCTCCTAAGCAATAGGGAAATGGTCAAGACTCGAAAACGACAGGGAGAGAGAGAGAGAGAGAACGTCGAATACACGGATACTAGTTTAAAGTGTTTAATGTAGAACATTTCTGGCTTAGGTGACAAAATAGAATACAGTAATTTTAGAACTTATGTTTCAAAGTTTGATTTATTGGTTTTGTAGAGACTTGGGCTGATGTTACAAATCAATTTACTTTGCAAGGATATAGATGTTTTGACAGTATCAGAACAAAAACACAAAATGCAAAGAGAAACTCTGGAGGTATAGCTATATATGTACGTGAGTCGCTTTTTTACATTGGAAAATGTTTGAAGAACATAGCATTTCTAAAAACATTATTTGGTTAGTCGTCGATTCTAATTCTAACATATCTTTGATATTTTTGGATACGTGTATATTTGGCCATAATACTAATCGATTCACTCTGAGAAAAATACATTTGCAATTATAGAAAATGATATAGCCAAATTAAAAGAGAAATACACACGTCATAAGTTCATACTTGCTGGTGATTTTAACGCGTACACGAATACAGAACCCGATTTTATTAGGTATGATAGTACTATTGACCGACTTCTTGATTTTAATTGTACGCAATATACGGAGTTAGACGATCGCCCAAACCAAGATCAAAGGGAGATAAGCCATTATGGAGAAAAACTTCTTAATTTATGCAGAATTACTGGACTCAGAAGTTTGAATGGCAGGTGTGGGGCAGACAAAGGCATCGAAAATATACATGTATTCAAGATAATTCGGCTACTACGATCGATTATGTTTAAGCTGATCAACCGATTTTTAATCACGTATCTTCCTTTGATGTTGAAGAATCAATATATATGTCAATACTAGTCTGTATGGAATATTTAGATAGATGTGATCACAAGGGCTTGTCGGACAATTTAAATGTGACTCTGATGGATAAGTACACATGGGACAAAGCAAAAGGACCACGATTTGTCGAGTCATTTACAACTTTATTTGCACAAAGATCAGAAAATACAACAAACAGTTGTTTTGATAGGATCGTTTGAATAAAGTATTGAGCTTTTAAATAATGTATATTATGACGCGACAAAAGAAATGAAAGTCAATGTTGCAAGACAGGGAAATGGTGTTATTAGTTTTAGTAGAAATTCCCAGCCATGGTTTGATAGAGACTGTAAGTTTGCCAAAAACACTGCTTTAAAGATGCTCCGAATGTTTCGATTTAACAAAACATCTAACTTACTTGAAGACTATAAGTTTCATCGTAATGCTAATAAAGCGATTTGCAGAAGTTAAAAAAAGCAGTATAAAAATGAACACAAATATACACTCATACATGCATTATATGCCAATCATACAAACAAGTTTTGGCGGTTACTAAAGCAGACTGTGCCTACTGTAAAATGCCAGTATCCACTGTTCATCTTGGTATACATATTTTTCTGAACTTTTCTATATATCATACGAAGTCGAACATTTCCAAGATAATGAAAACATGATTATCCAGCATGAACTCGTAGACAATGTAATATCAGAGAGAGAGAGAGAGAGAGAGAGAGAGGTTAGAATAGCACTGTCAAACCTGAAAAATGGAAAAGCCAGTGAAATAGATGCTTTATTGAGTGATTTTTAAGTGCACTAGTTATATTATTACCCAAATACTTACTCAATTGTTTAATAAATTATTTGATACTAGTTATTTTCCACAAAACTGGTCAACAGCGATAATAACTATAATTTTTAAAAAAGGTGATACAAGTAATCCATCCAACTATAGAGGAATAAGTTTGCTGCCAGTTTTAAGCAAGGTATTTACAACTATTATAAATAACCGATTACAAGACTGGGTTGCACAAAATGAATTTCTGGGTGAGGAACAGGCTGGCTTCAGGTCTGGATACTCAACAGTTGACAGTATGTTCATACTATACGCATTAATAAGCAAATATCGGAGGACAGCACGAGGGAGATTTTGTGCCGTTTTTATAGATTTTGAAAAGGCTTTTGACCGAGTAGAGAGAAATCTTTTATATCGTAAACTTTTAAATTATAATATTAGTACCAAAATGTTACGGATGATTAAAGCAATCTATAAAGATGTGAATGCTTGTGTTGAGTCTAATAATGGTCTGAGTAATGTTTTTGATTTTCCAACTGGAGTACGGCAAGGATGTGTTTTATCTCCATTACTTTTTTCCTTGTTTCTAAACTATCTTCAGAGTACTATGGCACATGAGTCAAACGGGATATCACTAGAAACAATAGAAGTGTTCATATTGTTGTATGCCGATGATTTAATACTATTCTCAGATACAGTGTTTCAGCTCCAGAAAATGTTAAACATATTGAGAAATTATTGCTCTCGATGGAAACTATCGGTCATCCCAGTGGCGCACTAAGGGTAAATGGCGCCCGGGGCGACGATGATGGCCCAAAGGGTCAGAATACGAGGCCAGATTTTTTATCAGCTGTTTTATCGCCCTAAGACCTCTGGCTCCCCGGGCAACCTCCCCTCCTCATACGCCCTCCCACCGCCGCCACCCGGTAGTACGCTACTGGGTCAACCTTGGAAAAACACGAATTGTTGTATTCCGTAGGAGACGCTATCTACGTAGCTACGAGAAATGGTACTATAGTCCAACAGAAATTGCAACTGAAACATACTATAAATATTTGAGCTGTATATTCTCCTCGAAAAATTCTTGGTACATCTGTCAGAAAACTCTGGCCTATCAAGCGGCAAAAACTATACACACACTGAAAAGTAGTTGATCTAAATTTGTCAAATTACCTGTACATACCCTGCTTCACATATGTGACACAAAAGTGTACCTATTTTAAACTATGGATCCGAAATATGGGGCTTCCATGAAGCGCCTGATATAGAAAAAGTGCACTTTGAGTTTTGTAAATTTATAATGGGTCTGTCAACAAACACACCACATGCTTTTGTATATCATGAATTAGAGAGAATGCATTAAAAAAAGTTCGATATATTCGAATTCTTAAGTATTGGTTTCGGACTCTAAATATGCCAAACAGGAGAGTACCAAGACAATGTTACAATTTCCAATTGAAATGGGGTGAAAACTGTAATTGTTCTGCAAATGATGTAAAACATATATTATTAAAATATGGATTTGGTATTGTTTGGTTAGGACAGGGTTTCACTGATGAACGACTGTTTATAGAAATATTTAGACAGCGATGTAAAGATATTTTGATGCAATAAATGACTGATGAGATTAACGGAATGGATAGATTACGTTTTTATAAGCGTATTAAAGACAACTTAACACGGCAAAACTATTTAGATGACCTAGGTGAGTGGTACTCATGTAACCTAATTTGTTGGTTAAGAGCAGGAAATGTACCAATTAGAGCAAATACAGGAAGGTATGAATATATTCTGTATGAAGATATAATATGTCTGATATGTAACACAGAAATAGAAAACGAGTATCACTTTATTGTGACATGTCCTATTTATGCTGAAGTGAAGAGAAAGTATATACCCTTGAATATTTATAGAAATCCAAACATCCAAAAATTCTACTCATATATACATATGAGTAACAAGAATTTGTTAATGTCAAATTTAGCTAAGTTTATTTGTAAAGCATAAAAAATTAGAGAAAGTACTATAACACCATGTCTTGATAGGTAACTAGGTATGTATTAAACTAGACAGCTATAAGAACCGACTCCATGCTAAGACCGTATTTAGAAATACCATCATGGATGAATTGTCATGAATTACAGAGCCCAAAGTGTATGTAAACAGTAATGTTATACCATGTCTACAATAAAATGATGTACCGTATATTAAATTGTATGTATTTTGGGGCCGGTGGCCTACAGTGCGAAACAAAGATTATTATTATTATTATTATTATTATTATTATTATTATTATTATTATTATTATTATTATTATTCAGTATACAGCTAAAAATTGAAGTCTATAGTGGATTGATACAACCAATCTTCATGGTGCATATTACAGTTTACGAATTTAATTCTTCTCAGTAATCAAATTAAAAGTGTACGTGAACAATTGCAAAATTATGAGGAAGTTTTACTTATCCCTGTGGCGTACTAAGCGGAATCTAGGAAGCTGGAGCTTTCACAGATTCTTTGTTTTTAAAAGGAAAACAATAAAGATAAAAACTCTACTTAAGAATCTTTTACACTGCCACCAAATTTCTCTCATGCATTGTAAAAATGTTATGATGTTTGAACCATGAGCGAAATCTTTTATTTTGAGTGAGTGGGATCTACGACGCAGAAGAAAAATTTAATATATATATATTATATATATATATATATATATATATATATATATATATATATATATATATATATATATATATATATATATATATATTAATATATGTTAATTCAAAGGATTTCAGTAATATATGTATCCTGTATACCTTCAAGCGCTTTCGAATCATCGTCATGGATGCTCTTCAGTTAGATATAAACTGTTGACCCTCTAGTATACATTTATTTAGTAATCAATGAGAAGGAGCCATCAAGAATGCGTAAAAATTAACCCCCAACAACAAAAAGTTGGCTTAAAGTATTAACTTTGTATAATTAGTTTTGCACATGAATCATGCACATTGTCAGTGACTGAACTTACATGACCTGTTGCTATTCGATATTCTGTGTCACCCATACAGTATCGTATACCTGTTACACTCAACGACAAAACGGTACACAATTTTTTTTTAAACGTTGGGTTAAATATAGTAATAAAATTGTTTAAGTAGCGATCAGCGATTTTAACTGTCATCACAATAATAATCATGTCTTAAAACGATAGAGAAATCTGGCATGATGAGTCTTGATTGTACCCGAAATTAAGTGACAATGGAATTTTAGGTACAGCGCCTGTTACCAAAATAGACTGCAAGCTTGCCAACACACGCAAAGTCAGGTTTGAATGCAGAAATAAACAAAAATAGAAACCAAAATCCTTACAAGTATATTCACAATCATTAAAAGCTGTTGTTTAATGATGTTACGCACTGAAGTCTGTTGGACCGTTCTGTCATATTCTACCCCCACCCCTATTTCCCGTATCAATCATCGCAAGAAATGTCTTAACGAAAATAAAAGTCTCTTCATTTTGGTATGAAAACAGTCATTAATTTGACAAAATACACAATTTGAAGCATTACATGTACAAATCTAAATTTGTAAAAAGTCGCTGTCCTAAAATTATTGTAAAATTTCGGAACTTCTTTTTATCGGTATAGTAATGCAGCCGTTAATCACATTGACACAGAATGGAGAAACAAAACCATGCAAATCGAAGGTTTTTGCTTTAATAAATAAATATATATATAATAGAAAGAAAATCTACATTTTGTTAGTAGATATTAGGAAATCTTTCACTTGTGAAGTGGAAACATTTTGTATTGTCACGAAAGCCACTCGTGACAATACAATGTCTCTACTTCACTCGTGAAACATTTCTTTATATCCACTCACAAAAACCCCCTAGATATTCTCTATATACTTTTGAAAGTATTTTTTTAAATAAATAATTACGTCATTGTTTATAGGGCGAAATAAGCAACTTCTATATACTGTGTGCATTATTTGTAAATGCAAATTAAATTAGCTTCGGTCAGAGTCATATGATTGGCTCTTGTTTTCCACCAATCAGATTAATCGATACGATTATTTATTACTAATTGTTTGTGAAGATCATGAAACGCAACAGAGACCAGTTTAAATACTCACTTAGTCATTGCCATCGCATGGTCATACCGGAGGTTGTTAGCAATTCTATAGTTCTTTTGAAAAGTTGAAAATTCGTTTAAAGCTTTAGATGAATTGAGGTTTCCGCTGGAATCTTCGGCTCGATTTGACCATGGTGCACTGGCGGCATCCTGAGAAATAGAAGCGCATTATTTGTATCATCCTCTTCATGACGTTATATTGCCCAATAATTCAGTAAGGTGTGTTGTAAAAATTGTAATGAACAGTTTGTAAATGAACGTAATGATAGACACAACAATGCATGAAAACAAAGCATGATGAAATTAGTAACACAATGCAAATTACCATCCTAAATATGCAAATCTTTCCACCTCCATCCCTCTCGTAATGTACAAGATGTTAAAATGTGTATATATCGTTACAAATACATTTTAATGGATAGATATATAGTTCTATAAATATACATATCTGTAGAATCAGATATTTTCACGGGAATACAGTTTCTTGGTTTGGAAGTAAATGAACGATTTCATGGGGATAACATTTCGTGGGGTTATGCTATTGACCCTAGCGTCCAACAGTACTATTTTAGTTGTGGACTTAATTTTTTATATATTATTTACCCACTGAAATCCGCCACGTATATTTCTAAATTTACAGTAAAGAGATGCATCAACGTGAAACATCATTTGGTACAAATACCGATATTTATGCAATGTTAAGAAAGCGTATAAACAATCGAACTGAAGCAATATTGACAAAAAGGGAGAAGAACGGGACAAAAATCACAAACAGTAGAACAGGCAGACTTAGGAATATACAAAGGGAGATAGACAGAAAAAGCTTACCACAGCGACGTTAACTCCTTTTAAGTATATTCGGATGTCGATTCCCATGGTGTTAGCATATTTCATTTGCTGATATTCAAGATCCATCTAGTAACGTCAGCACATCAAAGAAGATATGAAATGATAAACTAACAAGTTGTATACCCGAATATATATAATGATAAAAATATCACTGATAAACTTGCTACGTGGATTTGTATGTCAAAAGGAAAGGTATAAATAAGAAGTCAAAATACGTGACAATAAATGTACAATATAATGGCAGATAGAAAGAGAGACAAAGTGAATAATTTAGTAGGTCCAATCAGTTTCGAAATAACAACCAAAGTATAGAGCATTGACTCAAAAGTGTGCTTTTATTTCAAAAGTCACACATTTAAAACTACTGTTTCCCATCGACAGCGCAAGCATTGCGATGAAGTCTTGGAAAATAGCTCTCGTGGCAACGTGACACTGGATCAAGACTTTCTTCAGTCAGAAGTTAGGACTTTTATTCAGGAGGGAAAAAACCTCCCAACATGGGTCTCGTGTTCTGTGGATGGAACTGTCTGCAATATCTTAAATCGAAAATCTTTTATTATCTCTATCTTAAAAGAATAAATGAAACCAACAAAAAGTAAGCAAATTTACCTGTAGCTAAAAACAACAACGTCAACTGACTGGCTAGTTCTGTTATGAGAGTGATTAGGCCCATCATCCAAATGTTCATCATTCAGACTTTCAACAAAACAGTAACGATTCTTTTTGGTATAACAACATCGATCGATGAAAGGCAAGTAAAATCGAAGAAACCATGTTCATCTGTTTGCTAGGAACATGTTGTCAAAGTGACTGCAATCAAGGGTTGAGTATGCAAAACACCACCTCTGTCACTTGCATCAAGTGCTTATTAGAAATATATGGCGTGTTTTTAAGACCACTTATGCCACTTGCACCCAGTGCTAATATGTACAACCAATCTAATATAAACCCTCAACTCCGTTGAAATACTTTTTTTGCACATTTGTTGGCGATAGCGTTTGTTTGTTTTTTTTAAAATCTGACAGAAAAGTACCAGTGAAAAAGTTTGTTCAGGACGACGATAACTAACTTCTTAAAAAGTCTAATCTTAACAATAAAGTTCGTAAAATTACATTGCTAATCAATTAACAATTTTGCAAATTGTGACATTTTCGCAGAAAAACATATCAGTTAACCACACCCAACACCTCCGTGCTGATTTTTTTTCTATACGTGCTATTGAATGCTAAAAATTTGTAGCGTTATCTCCGCAACTACTAGCATAACTTACCTCATTACCGATTATTGCGTAGTACTGTTGGATCATCGCCAAGGCTGTGGCCATACTGCCATACAAATCTAGAAACCTAGAAATTACGATGAGAGTAAATAGATGTATAAAAAGGATGACTCATTATGGTTACAGGCAGCATATACTGTAACAATCAATTCTGGTCTATCACTCATTATGGTTACAGGCAGCATATACTGTAACTTTCAATTCTGGTCTATCACTCATTATGGTTACAGGCAGCATATACTGTAACTTTCAATTCTGGTCTATCACTCATTATGGTTACAGGCAGCATATACTGTAACTTTCAATTCTGGTCTATCACTCATTATGGTTACAGGCAGCATATACTGTAACTATCAATTCTGGTCGATCACTCATTATGGTTACAGGCAGCATATACTGTAACTATCAATTCTGGTCGATCACTCATTATGGTTACAGGAAGCATATAATGTAGCTTTCATTCTGGTCTATCACTCATTATGGTTACAGGAAGCATATAATGTAACTATCATCCAGGTCTATCACTCAGTAAGGTTACAGGCAGCATATACTGTAACTATCAATTCTGGTCTATCACTCAGTATGGTTACAGGCAGCTTATAATGTAACTATCAATTCTGGTCTATCACTCAGTATGGTTACAGGCAGCTTATAATGTAACTATCAATTCTGGTCTATCACTCAGTATGGTTACAGGCAGCATATACTGTAACTATCAATTCTGGTCTATCACTCAGTAAGGTTACAGGCAGCATATACTGTAACTATCAATTCTGGTCGATCACTCAGTATGGTTACAGGAAGCATATAATGTAACTTTCATTCTGGTCTATCACTCATTATGGTTACAGGAAGCATATAATGTAAGTTTCATTCTGGTCTATCACTCAGTATGGTAACAAGCAGCATACAATGTAACTATCATCCTAGTCTATCACTCAGTATGGTTACAGGCAGCATACAATGTAACTATCATCCTAGTCTATCACTCAGTATGGTTTCAAGCAGCATATAATGTAACTATCATTCTGATATATCAATCATTGAAAAGCTACCATATACTAAGAGAATCATGAATTTCCAAGTGTGAATCCTTCCATAAATATTTAATTATTTGATAATATTGAAATTATATTCCTATGATTATTATTATCATTATTTTTATTATTATTATTATTATTATTATTATTATTATTATTATTAATTTAATTAATTATTAATGCTAGTATTATTATAAGTTGTAGTAGTAATTGTAGTAGTACCAAAACGTATAATTTTCAATATTGTTTCTAATTTTCTTCAATTAAAGCGATAAAGAATGACTCATATAGCCACCTTAGTTTAAGAATTTTATAGTATAGGAGACATTGTGCATAGTAATACCTTTGGTAGATTGATTCATCTGCGTATATATAAAGTTCAATTATGTCTACACCTGAGGGTATAGCTCGTTTCACTCTACCAGGTTTGTATTCAGTGCCGGAATTTTTATTCTGGCTTCCAGATTTTGGACCCGATGATTGTAGCTCTAAAAAAAAAATTTAAAAAAATAAATAATAATAATAATAATAATAATAATAATGATAATATATCGCATGACTGTTATTATCTATTGTGTAGCGATTTTAACTCTCAAACCTCTACTAACGCTGATTTTGCGATAGTACTGTCCATATGTCTCTGTTACCGGATGATTATGATTATATACCTGATTCAGAAATGCACAGATATTCAGTATATCATGGTCACAAGAGTGATAACGATACCCTATTGTTAGATTTATGCAAACAGACAGGTTTTCGTATAATGAATACGCGTATTGGACGTGATAAAGGTGTAGGCAGGTATATATTTGTAGGTCATACAAGGTCAAGTTTAGTTGACAACGTTTTAGCGTCTTAGAATATATTTTATTACGCAAAAGATGTTTTATGTACATAACGAAATATTGTGTCTAAGGATTGTCTAATTTCATTTTCTTTTGAATCTGTTTTTTTTTAGAGAATGACGATGTTAGTGTTGATGATGATTATAGTAATATGCAAAGCTATTAAAAGGTTCAATACAAATATACCTGTAAAAAATTAATGTGCAACAAATTAAATTGAGCCTATTAAATTGGACAATTTTCTTGTGAAATTGGCTGTCGTGCAAGAAAATGAACGAAGTTGTACTACAGGCAATGACGTTAATAGTTGTATTAATAGTTGTACTACAGGAATGACGTTAATAGTTGTATTATAGTTGTACTACAGGCAATGTCGTTAACAGTCGTATTAATAGTTGTACTACAGGCAATGACGTTAATAGTTGTATTAATAGTTGTACTACAAGAATGACGGTGATAGTTGTATTAATAGTTGTACTACAGGCAATGACGTTAATAGTTGTATTAAAAGTTGCACTACAGGAATGACGTTAATAGTTGTATTGTAGTTGTACCTCAGGCAATGTTGTTAATAGTTGTATTAATAGTTGTACTACAGGCAATGACGTTAATAGTTATATTAGGAGGCGCTCTATATATATTATGTACTTCTGAGAGAGTGACAGGTGTAAAGTGAAGCTGTTTGAATTTGCAACATGCACAATGAAGATAATGTTGGCATACCTCTATGCTATTTTCATGTACTATGGCTGAAATTTCTTTACATATTGAACTTGTGGAAATTGTACATGATCTAAGCACACAGCTGAAAAAACTGGCCGCTCCCATGTGCTCAAACAATCAGCCTGAATTAGTCCAAAGTACACTATTTTTAGCAGTTATTAAAATAGCGAAAACAAATTTTACCAGAGTAGGCAATACCAGCTTCTGAAACTACAATGAATAAATTAAAAAATGTATAAAAAGTAAAAAAGTTATCGGAATTTTTTCTACAATTTACCTTTGAAGTCCAGGAAGTGAACATGACCAAGCAGAGCTAGCAGTTTTTTGAAAGGTGCACATCTGAAGCAAGACCAAGTTGTATACTCTATAACTCAAATTGCACCCATCAATCGTACACCAAAATAAACGTAATTAAAAGTTCTTTTAATAACACCTAAGATATACAAGGTCTTTTTTAAATAGCCAGGACAACCAGTGAGGAAAACCTGGGAAATTCTGTTTCTTTAAAAATGTAACCCAATGCAAAATACGAAACTATCGAGCGCCACCTTAATAGTGGTACTACAGACACCGACGTTAATAGTTGTATTAATAGTTGTACTACAGACAATGACATTAATAGTTGTATTAATAGCTATACTACAGGCAATGACGTTAATAGTTGTATTAATAGCTGTACTACAGGCAATGACGTTAATAGTTGTATTAGGAGGCGTTCTACAGATATCTTGAAAAACTATTTACTCAAGTTTTAAATAATAGATTGACGGGATGGGCCGAACCATATATATATATATATATATATATATATATATATATATATATATATATATATATATATATATATATATATATATATATATATATATATATATATATATATATATAAGCTCAATAAACTCAAGCAGGATTTAGGTTTTAACATGAGTACAGTGGATAATATCTCCATATTAAACGGTTTGATTACGCATATTTTGTCTCATGGTGTTACAAAAAAAGTTATTGTTCTTTTATTGATATTACGAAGGTATTTGATTATGTTGTAAGATAAAATGTGTGGTTTAAGTTTATACAACTTGGATTGCGCGGTAAAATTTTAAATATAATAAAATCAATGTACTCATCTGCTAAATCTCGCATGAAACATTGTAATCAACTTAGTAATGCTTATGCATGTATGCTGGTGTAAAGTGAACAAGGGCGGATCGAGGAATATCGTTTGGTTGGGGTAAATAAGTATGTAAGAGGGTGGGGTCCAATGGCATTTTAAGGATCTCCAGGGCATAATTATAACCATCTAACTGTAAACGAAACTTACTCTAGGAATTGTTCTGGTTGTTTCGCGCTCATTTTAGAAGGATTTATACGCAATGGTCTAAGTGGTTTAGCTGTAAATTTATTAAAAGTTTTATGTTACTATATACAGGTGGTATTATTAGTTTTGTAGAATCTCTCCAGGAATTACAAGGTTAAATATTGTATACGATTACTGTATTACTTGAAAAATGAAGATAAATACGGCTAAGACAACCATCATGATTTTTCGTGGAGGCGGGGGGGGGGGGAGAGATGCTGGATATATTGCCTAGAAATCTCTCTTTTAAATACAATGGCGAAAATTTGGAGATCGTTATTAACTTTTCTTATTTAGGAATCATTTTTACATCAGGTGGATCTTTCTCAATGATTCAGTTGACTATTTCCGGACCAGCTCAGAAAGCTATTTTTAAATTAAATTAGTAACTACACAATCATACACCAGATTTGTTTGACAAATTGATAATTCCTATTTTGCGGTTATTGTAGTGAAGTCTGGGGTTTTTGTCATGAGGAAACTGTTAACCTACTAGGGGTGGGCAATTTTCTTTCTTAAAATGAAGTTTGAGGATCATGTATCTAATATTTGTAAAAAAAAAAAAATTAAAAAAAAATTTATCGACAGAGACTTGGTAAACTTTTGACTTTTCAGAAAAGATTATCCACCCTTCATGTTTCACTATGTCTAATTTCAACTATTGCCTCCTGACTTGCAATTTATGCAGCGAGACCAATACTCGCAAATTAGAAACAAAAATCCAGGAGCGGACACAAAGTTTCTCATTACAAAACTATTCTGTAGTTATGAACAACTGCTAAATTTACCTGAAGTTCCTACGTTACATCTTAGACGTTTCCGAGCTCTGACGATTGAAACGTTTAAGATTTACAGTGGCATCAACCCTCTGTACTTACAAGACCTTATTTTTTTTTTAAAAGGCACTATTCATATTCTTTCAGATACAATAATCTCCTTTAGGTTCCCAGAGTCCACACTATTAAATATGGTAAGTTCTCTTTCTGGAATTGATTGCGTGAAAACTTCAGGATTGCTAACTCTCTTAACGCCTTCAAATCTTTTATTAAAAACTTGCACATATAAACCCTGCACATGTTCATTCTGTTCCGCTTCATGCAGTTAGTTATATCTAAATTTTATCTTCGCATATTTGGACAATTCAGTAGCGGTCTCGAATTCTTATATACGTATATGTATGTATATATATATATATATATATATATATATATATATATATATATATATATATATATATATATATATATATATATATATATAGTAGTGGCTTTCAGAAGAATTAGTTTGTATTACTGCTTAATATTTGTGTCTATAGAACGTTTAAGTTTTATATATCTTAACTTTGGTGTTTCTTTAAATTGATGCATTTGCTAAGTCCAAAATACCTCTAATCTTTTAACTAGTTGAGTCTATACATTCTTTTCATAATTTATCTGAATGCATTGGACAAAATAGTTTTTGTTTAGATCATCACATCATGTACATTTTTTTTTAAGAATCGTTTATTTTATAATATGAGGTCTCATTGTTTTTACCATCTTTTTTCTCGGTTTAATAGCCCATTAGGACTAATTCTATTTGTAAAACGTCTTCCAGGGCTAATGGGACGAATAATGCATAAGCGAGTTCGCACTACAAGTACTTAAGAAAAGAAGGTAGCTGACTTGCTTAATTGTGTTAAAGATATATCGTGCACATGCAACAGGCAATTCATGCAGATGCAAAAGCACATATACCATTTAAAATATGTAACAATTTATGTCTCCATACAAGTACATGTGTCTCAGAAACTGGACAGAAAGCACGTAACTAAATGCGTTTGTTGCATAATTTTCTAAAGCAGAATCTCACACAGAGAATTAATTTAAAAAACAGGAAGGAAGAAAGAGAAATGGTTGTTTATGTCTATGAATATATTTGAAAGCAAATGTCACAGTGCTCATTGATAGAGAAGACATTACATACAAAATATAATCAAGAAGATATAATATTGATCAAACTACCAGGTATTTGTAGTGAATCTCCGTACATGTCAGCGACCCCATCATCTGGACGTATTTCAGTCACAAAGTGTGTTGCTTCCGAGAGTTCGCCGGTTGTCTCAAGCCGATATTTTTTGCCGTTTAGCATAAATGTGCCAACCTAAAGTAAAAATACCATCTCACGTCAAAAAGAAGAATATATAATAAAATGTGTCAGGTCATGATATGGAAGATAATGACATTCATTATGGAAAGCACTCTTAGAATGCTAATCAGTCCTGAAATGAAGCGTGCAGGTCTTGAATGAAAACGGTCAATTTTACGCACTCGGCTTCTCTCTACATACATACATACATACATACATACATACATACATACATACATACATACATACATACATACATACATACATACATACATACATACATACATACATACATACATACTACTTCTTTTCAACAAAGCACTTGCAAAACGACCCTGTCATAAAATTATAAGTTCAAACCCTAAAACCGTATAACGTTTCTCGAAATTTGGATAAGAAATTATTATAGTCCAAGCTAAAACACCATAAACGTTTAAGCGTGTTTTTTTTATAATTTTTTTTTTTATTTTTTTTTTTTTTTTTCTTTTTCTCATCACTTTTGAGATACAAGTTACCGGTTGACATATCCATCCCAGTTTGTTACATTTCACCATCACCGCAGCTTTTGTCTTCGTATCCTGGTAGTAACCGTACATCTGCAAGATAAATATTTTCATCTGTAAATACAATCGATTCAACTCATATTGCTTTATCGCATTTGCCCGAATATAATTCCCAGCCAAATGCGACCAGTTTTAACCCCGTGAATTATTAAGTAGAACGAACAGTGTAAACCCTGAGTTGTAAATACAATATGCGATGGCAGATCTGACATGGAGATCACAAAATTCTGAGCTTGAGTTTCAGATATTGTTTCCAACTATCAGCCAATCAGAAGCGACCTTTCAAAAGTAACGTTATTTGTGATTGGCTGAAACAAAAAACCAAACTCAAACTCGAGCTCAAGGGTTTGTGATTTCCAGCCATCGTACTTTCCTGTTCGCAGTGCGCAATAAATGAATAAACGGGACACATTCATTGAAGTGTTATTAACCAGTATCTTTCTGTCCCGCTTTTCATTTCAATGTCATTAAATCAATGCAGTTTTGTGTAAATATTATAAAGTGAATTATGTATTTAAAACAAGTCCGGTTTGAAAACAAACAATACTAGCGTTGTCACACACGCTGGATTTAAATTGTTAGTAGTAAGTCGAAATGAACGATTTAATATTTGCACTTCATTAATTTTACTGCATGCGAGTCATTTAATGTCAAATTTTGATATACAACGTCGTATTCCAAAACTTTCCACAGATAAAAAAGACACTACGAGATATATTTAATTTCAAAACAAAAATTAAAAAATAAGTTGCTACGTAAGCGCTAAAATGAAGCAACCTGTTTCGCCAGAAAGGCTATAGGGAGAATAGTACATGCACTGGGAGCCCTCATGTCACTGTTAGGTATATGTAACTAGTCACAGATTTAAACACACATTTGCGCCTAATTGTGCTTGATAGTAGTTTTCAATGCTTGACAGTACCTTTAAGTCACTCATTGTTTTTTTTTTACCTCATGTCATGTGAAAAACAAAAACCCTAATAACATGATTGAATTAATTTCACTGCAAAAACCTTTGCCTGCAATTGAAGATGAAACGAATGGAGAGAATTGACTTGAGATGAAAACCATTAAAGGTGAAAGCGTTGCAAAGGCTGGCAACAAATTACTAACTGAGGAAGTATTAAAATCCCTATCAAACGAATTACCTCTTCGGAGAAAAAAGAGCAACAATATGTTTCAAACACTACATGACATAGAGATAAGTTTGAACAAATGTTTCATTGAATTGAGCAAACAGAATTAAAGGAAATTGACGATCTAAAACAAATAGATGATGACATGAAAAGAATGGACAGGAGACGAAATAGAGGAAAATAATGTATTCACGACGCTGTCTCAAACTTGTGGCTGCTTGTTGGTATCGCCTACATTATCTACAAACTGAATACATCACTAAAATCCATGCAAAAAGTGCAATTACATAATACTCTGAGGACAAAATGCATAAAACGAAAACGTCGAACACTTTGCAAATCAAATCTAATCTGAAACATAACCACAAATAATACATTCGTTAAATGTTGTAGTAACCAAAGACTATCTAATCAGTAGTAGTTTGTTGCCTGATAAGATAATGCCATAACAATTTACAAAATTTCCCACCTCAGTACCTAAAGACTGTGCCCCTGGGAGTTGTCCACAGAAAAGAAACACTTACATCAACAAGGGACAGAGTCCAAATAGCAGATCTTTTTCCTACGCAATAATATTTGTTCCCCAATTTGGACTTTTTGTTGTGTTAGTTGCACGCGGCTATAAAATGGACGAGCATGTTTCTAGCTCCTTTCCGGCTGATCTAGGCTGCTCTGTTCGTACATGTGGTAGCTCATTTGACCTTTTTCAACTGATTTATTTATCATTGTGTCACGAGGTTCCCAATGCATGTACTTTATACCAGACCAGCTCCTCCCAATCGCCTTTCTGGTTGAATAGGTTGCTTTGTTTAGTGCCTACGCAGCAACTTATTTTTTAATTTTGTCGTTTCAAATGAACCCTATTGCGTAGTGTGTTGGATCTGTGGCAAGCTTTTGACATGGTGAGCTCAGATATGTAAGGATCCAAATTACCTTATACACTGATCCTGTCACGGTTATTTACAAAATGGTATGTGGATATTTACATACATAGGTTTTTAAGGAAAATATCTTTTTAGTGTGCATTTAACTTGTCTAAAAATTTGAACAATTTCGGGAAAAGCTACGGTAAAAATTCTGCTGAAGAGGAAGTTACTCGTGCAAGCATACCCACAGTAAAGTTTATATCCTTCACCTTATTGTGGTTTTGGAGTACCACTGTTTTAGCATTTATCTCAGTAGTAATGTTTCAGTACTTTGACAGTAGCATTGTAGGTCGTCCAGTAATCATTCTGTTAAGTCAACTTAATTACAAGCTATGACGTGCTGCACTGCGGCAATGCTTCTACCGCAGGTGCAACGACACATTTACTTTCGGTACACGGCTCAGTCATTTGTTTTGGTTAGTTGGCAACAGCTCTTGTTTTGGTTATCATACTTTCTATCTTGTTTTGAATGTTGCAGTTAATGTTCCATCTATGTTCTCGGTTCTAGTTGAGTGCCTTCAGACATTTGAATAATTTAGTCAATCATTTTTATTTTATTTGTTGTGCGTGGGCGAGAGCACATGCCAAAAAGATCTTTAAATTATAAATTTCACTGTTTCCGAACTGTTAATAGCCCTCTACTTTTAATATATATATATATATATATATATATATATATATATATATATATATATATATATATATATATATATATATAGGTTACATTGCAACTTTAAACATTTTAGGGCACTTCTCAATAAAATTTTAGCTCACAGCCTCGCATTTTCCATGGCAAATTGAAACTGTAAAAATATGAATGGCACATGGTGCAAAGAAGTTCATGTTTTCATAAAACTTGCATGATAATTACGTGGTTCGGGGAATCTTACAATCATTCTTGTATGATAATTACTGATTTACGAGAAATCTTACAGTTATTATTCTTTTTGTAACTGTCATGTAACAAAGTCGGCCGATTGTGTTACAGCAATTTTGTTTTGCTTTTCCTTCCTTCCCCTCTCGTTTTATTTTCAGTTACATGAACTCACCTCTTCGTCATTTTTAGATATTTCCATCAGCTTTGTGACACCGTTCTCAATCACACGTACATTTACATCATTCGTAATAAGACTGTTCAGCTGAAGGTCAAGTTCAACCACTTCTCCGTTTAGTCTAAATGTAAACCTTTTCTTCGCTGGCATCCCAGGGCTTCTGATTGACCTGTGTCCAGGCTCCTCGATTGACACATCTCTTAATGTTACTATTGTATTAAATAATAATAATAATAATATTATTATTATTATTATTATTATCATCATCACGACAACGATTATCATCATAGCAGTGGTGGTTGTAGTTATGATGATAATGCTGTGGTGGTGGTGATGATGGGCTATGCAATTTATTTACGTCAGTACAGAGAAAATATCAACTGGACTGAGACTGAAAGGGAAAAGGACAAATATAATATATACTTTACCTTGCCGACGACATTATGTATTTCTTTATTTCATTTAGATCTCAACAGCTGTCCTCAACCCAACTCTTTTAGAATCTTAAAAGCTTAATACACTGACGAACCCTCATTTTTCTTTTAAGATTATTATTTATATAGTATTAGAATCTACTCTTTTGGCGTATGTAGGTTACCTGTAAGTAATGCAATCAAGCACGCTTCCATACATTCACCACTGTTAGAGAAGTACATATAACTCTTGAAATAGGCAACAACGTAAAATATAATATGTTAACTTCTTCAAATATATTACTTTCATATTTTACTTTTGTCTTTATTATAGGGTAGCAGTGGGGGCGCGAGAGTTTGAGGCGCCCGGGGGCAATGTTTTTTTTTAATAGCGCCTTTATCGAGGCGTCTGGGGGCAATGTTTTTTAGTGGCGCCCCTACTTTGCCACAGAGAACAGTTTTTATGTCAGTTGCAAACCTCCAACCAACCCCCCCCCCCCGCCCCCTTCTAAGCCCTGAAACGGGGGCTTAGATTGGATGGGGGGGGGGGTGTTGGCAAAAAAAGGCTCCCGCGCCTGGCGCCCTGGGGCAATTGCGCGACCACCACCCTTGCGCCGCCACTGTAGTAAATCAAACACATCACATCTTAATGTTTGGGCAATCGGACACGTATATGTAGCAATCAGACGAAGGCTTTTATAACAATCAGGTGACATACATAAGTACATACATATATGCATACATACAAGCAGGGCTAGCCCGACCATATAGGCAAACTAGGCGGTCTCCTAGGGCGCTAGGCATTAAGGGGCTCCAAATCAGACGGTAAGGGGTGCCACATTAGACGGAAGTGAATTTTTTGGCATAGTTCGCCTAGGGCGCTAAAAACCCTTGGGCTGGCCCTGCATAGAGGCATAGATAGATAGATACAGAGGGTCTGAGGCGCCCGGGTACAATGTTCTTTAATGGCGCCCTTACTTTGCTACAGAGAACAGTTTTTATGTCAGTTGCCAACCTCCACCACCCCCAATCTAAGCCCTGAAACCGGGGGCTTAGATGGGGGTGGGGGAGGGGTGTTGGCAAAAGATAAAGCTCCCTACGGCGCCCCCCCCCCTCTCGCCCGGCGTCCGGGGGCAATTGCCTCACCCCCACCTCTCACGCCGCCACTGGATAGATAGATAGATAGATAGATAGATAGATATATAGATAGATAGATCAATAAATAGAAAACAAATGTGGTCTAAAACATCAGAGTAATAACTCACCAACCGTCCTTAAATTCGTGTCCGTTTCTACAAGCGGTAGGGAGAAGACCAAGGACATCAGTAAAGTAACAACCAGTACTCTGGTAATGACCAACATGACACATATGGACAAAGCCTGTAAAAGAAATAAATCAAATATATTTTTGATTAATTCAGTTATTATTGCGAGACAATAATTAATGCCAAAGTGCGATCAAACAACAGTCCGATTTTTTTTTTTAATTCTCATTTTTAATCTGATGCAGATTGTTCAAGTGGTACATATAAGACACAATTTTGATTTGAACTGATTGGGGGACGCATTGATTTCAGGTTAAGTGGTACATATAAGACACAATTGATTGAACTGATTGGGGGACGCATTGATTTCAGGTTAAGTGGTACATATAAGACACAGTTGATTTAACTGATTGGGGGACGCATTAATTTCAGCTAACACACTTGCTTGCTGACAGAATCTAGCAAGGTTGTCGAGAATATGAAAGAAATAGGTACTTTGGACCGAGACCAAATAAACAAGAAAGGCTCCAGTCCTACACTAAATGCCTGCAAAAAGATTAATGTGCAAATAAAGTTACCTTTTTGAAAGATAATGGGAAACTTCTGTTTTAAATCAAAAGAGAAGGAGGAAATTTTACATTTCCTGTGTCGATAAGTATTCAAGAAACATGCCAAGAAACAAGAAACACTGTACACCTCAGTGCTTTATGTTCAAGACATGGATACTGGGAGATCTTGTAGGAAAGGTTGCTTCTTCTTCAGCAACCATGTGCAAGAGAAATGTTGACATAAGTAGAATACCAAAAGACAGAACGATCTCAAATATTGCAACCTTAAATAATGCGACAATTTTCCAAAGAAGGATGGAAAAACGAGGCATGTGAATACCGCCCATTCTCCATTATCTGCTCGTGCTGCAAAAGGAATAACATATCATTACAAACATGACGAATAATACCGGCCTGGTTCTAGAGAAGAAAGAAATTGTCATGAATAATACCGGCCTAGTTCTAGAGAAGAAAGAAGTTGTCACGAATAATACAGGCCTAGTTCTAGAGAAGAAAGAAGTTGTCACGAATAATACCGGCTTAGTTCTAGAGAAGAAGTTGTCACGAATAATACCGGCCTAGTTCTAGAGAAGAAAGAAGTTGTCACGAATAATACCGGCTTAGTTCTAGAGAAGAAGTTGTCACGAATAATACCGGCCTAGTTCTAGAGAAGAAAGAAGTTGTCACGAATAATACTGGCCCAGTTCTAGAGAAGAAAGAAGTTATCACGAATAATACCGGCCCAGTTCTAGAGAAGAAGTTGTCACGAATAATACCGGCCCAGTTAAAGAGCAGCAACCATTCGATGATGACGCTGCCGATACGTTAAAATACCATTTGTGACTGCACATCCTAAAACAGTCTTTGGCTGGCTTTCTAATATCTCTCGCTTTTTAGCTTTTACCTTCGTCATATCATTGCTTATCTAAAACGATATTATTTTCTGAAGTTTTATGACCAACTATGTTTCTGCGGTCTGATTAGACTAATCAGATTTCGTTGTTGTATGTTTTTTGTCAATAAAACTAAGATTGGTTTTCAAGTAACCTCATTTCCATGACATTTCACCATGTATTTACAACATCATTTGAGGAGGATTTGGGGCGCTGCAGAAAACCCCGAGCTGTTCTGAATGAGACTCGAACTAACTCGACGGATGACATCAGAATGATTCAGATAATCGAGAGTTTGGATAATCAAATCTGCACTGGTCTATTTTAGGAATATTTGGCTGATATTTTGTTGTTTCGGGTAAAGAAAATTAACGCATATAGAAACAATAGTACTACAGTAATTTAAGCAGAAGTTTGCTGACAAATATGGAAGCAACGTTCATCTCATTCATGAATTTAAATGTCAAACTTATCAGCTAAATCTTACAGAAAAATAGTATATATATATATATATATATATATATATATATATATATATAGTGTGTGTGTGTGTGTGTGTGTGTGTGTGTGTGTGTGAGAATATAGAAGAAAAGAAAAAAAAGGGGGAAAGTAGAAAATGTATTCAATTTTACAGCGATTAAATAAAATAATATTTTTATAACAAAAGGTCGGCTTACCTGATGGTTCAAACCTGATGGATTCTGCCCTCCAACTTTCTTCTTATTAATGCGATGAAATATAATATAGTAAAATGTCATGGAAATGAGATTACTTGAAAACCGAAATATATTAAACTGCATCCAAAATCGTGCGTTTTTATACTCTAGGGTATCTGTCCAATATTGCGGTTCACTGCACAAATATGTGTATAAGGCGACCTTTCAAAACGTTTTATTATGTGACGTTTAAAAATATAAAAAGGCGAGTTTCTTAAAGGAGTTGCTCTGGGGTTTAGTTTTTATGACCTGATACGGGGAGGTGACGATATATCTGTATTTGAATTCATTTGTTCAAGGTAAACAAAATTGTTATAAAACAATAATTATTTTCTATCGGTGTTTCACGACAAAACATAACTCATCCTAAAACAACGCAATGAAGACAATCAATATGGGAGTGTTCAACATATATTATCATTATTATTATTATTATGATGATATATGTGACAAGCGCCCTTGGTTGTTTTTCTATTGAAATAGCAATACTGCGAAGTTAATAAGAGATTTATTTTCCCACAGTAAATGACGATTTCATTTACTATTATCTTTATTCCCTTTATGTTTAAAGCCTAACATACTATCTGCCACCCTATCCAAGTCACAAATCAATCAGAAAATATAAATAAAATTTGACCATTGAAACATCCCAAGAATTGTTTTATATTTAATAATAATAATAATAATAATAATAATAATAATAATAATAATAATATAATAATAATAAATTGACCATTTTATTTTATTATTATAGTCATCATGAACAACGATGGCATTCTAAAAAAATATTTTTTAAATATTTATCTGGTTATCTGTCTTCTTGAGATGGGCCAACTTTCTGCAGCTTTAGACACCAATCATCTTTACTGCACCAAGAGTTCTGCTTGCTTTATTATTTCTTTGGTTGTTTGTTTGGTGTTTAACTGCACTACAACACGTATCGTCTTGAGGCAATAGGAGTAATGTGTCTTGCCCAGAGAGACACCATAGCGGCTGACCCGACCTGGTCGGGGCAGGATGCGAACTGGCACCTTTCAAAGCCTAGTCTAGCACGCTAACAACTGAACAACTGAGGATCTCTCCTTTTTTGGCAAAGATAGCTTTGACCAGTTTAACGAAGCTATTTTTTCTGAGCTTTTGAGACCCTGCTTCAAGTAATAATACAACGATTAGAAATGTCTCTGTCTAAAATGTTTAGAACCTTGTAAGTCGCCTAACCTGGTCAGTGTGTATCATAATGTCATCTTCTGTGTGCTTGCTCCATGTAAGTGGTATACGATACTATTGTGCCTTCATCGGCCTCCCGTTATTCACATTCTGTACCAAGTTGTTGTTATTACACAAAAAACATAATTACTAATGTGCTGGGGACGAGATGAACACACCCGTTGAGAGCCCCAACTTGAACCGTCTTCATTACACACAGTTCAATATAATTCGATAGTTTATTCTCCCAAACTCTTTTCATTGTAGAAGGGGATACGTTCATAAAGATGAAGAGTGTTATTGAAAAGTGATACAAATATGAAAAGGCAGGTAAACGAGGATCAGTCATATACTTGTTGAAAGTAAAGGTTCTCAATTACAATCAGTAATCACAAAGTAAAAAGGTAACACTACAAAGAACAGAACAATAATCTCAGCATATGCATTTCAATTATTATGGAACGAAATATAACAAATTATCCTAAGACATATATACCATTCAGATTTTAAAGACTAATTATTGTATTATCGTGATATGACTGAGCATCTGATCTATCTGAGGTCAGCTTAAACTAAGAACAATCGGTTCATTGAATAAACGGATATTGACCCTTAACATGCTCCAATTAACACTTCGGTTGAATGTTGCTACTTATTAATGCTCGTACGGCGGAAATAGTTAGAATAAAGGAGACCAATTGATGACGTACGTAAGTAGGCCAGCAATGAAACCTTTGCGCCATCTACAATTGTCTAGTTATATATTTTATCCCAGATCTAATATTTTGTTGAATTGGCGGTTTCTTAAAACTTGCAGAAGTCATAATCAAAAGCAGGATTACATAATTAAGTTGGCACTAATTAATAGCTTAAAAAGCGCTTTTAAATTAATTTATATGTGTGTTTTTTATATTTGCTATAAGAGAGAACAGTGAAGTAAAAAAGGAGCGGGGGATTCTCGAGTACATTGTGTACAACAATTGCAGAGGACCTCCAGCAGCTTCATTACTGAGAAAACTTGTTTCAATGAAAGGACAGTACCCGAATTTGATTCATTTGATGGAAATGTATGATGCACCGTAAGGGACAAAAGTTGGTCCAATGAGAAAGTTTAAATTTCAATCTCACATGCAGAAAATTCCAATTTCACATGTTGAATCAAATTGTTGGTGTTGAAACTTCTATTTCATATGTCGAGTTTTTAACTTTTATCTGTTGAATTACACAGCGGTGGTTGAAAGTTCACTGTTGTATATCGGGAATTCCAGTTTCACATGTTGAATCAAATTGTTTGCGTTCAAAGTTCCATTTCATACGTCGCGTTTTTAAATTGTATTTGTTGAATTACACAGCGGTGGTTGAAAATTATATTTCCTATGTCGAGTTTTTGATTTAACGTTTAAATTACACAGTGGTGGTTCAAATTTCAACGTTGTATGTCTAAAATTCCAACTTCACATGTTGAATTAAATTGTTTGTTCTGGAAGTTTCATTTCATATGTCGAGATTTTAGATTTTATCTGTTTAATTACGCAGTGTAATTAAACAGATAAAATCCAAAATCTCGACATATGAAATGATACCAAGTCGCCGGCATGTGGAAGGAATGGGTGTTAAGTGGTTGAAAGTTATATTTCCTATGTTGAGGTTTTAGATCTTATCTGTTGAGTTACACAGCGGAAGTTGAAAGTTCTATTTCCTACGTCGAGAATTCCATTTTTACATGTTGAATCAAATTGTGTGTGTTAACATAGTATATCATCCATACGTATCTTGTCTAAGGACACTTTATTCTTTTTTGTCCATAGATGTGAAGATAAGTCAAGAACTGCATGTATTTTAGAAATAATGATATTCCAATTATTGATTACAATCAGAACACAAGTAAATATTGCAAGAATTATGTACACTTAATTACTGCCACCTTCCTCAAGTGTTTAAAGCAAAGAAAATTTCTTCCATTCGTTCCAATGATATTTACACTTTCGACCTGCCATAGTTTTTAAGTTTCCTCTTTTATGTCCTTGTAGAGTTAATTTTCGTCACCAAAATATCAAGAACCAATGTTGTTGTGTTTAAGTAATTTTCTGGAATGCTTGTGGCAAACATGTTTACTTTGTCGCAAACTTCTAGTAAGAAAAATCTCACGATCAAAAGGGCACCTCATTTTATCATGAATTGCAGGGGAGGATCCAGAAATGTAGTTTAGGGGAAGCTTCTGCATTTTAAGCGTTTCCAGGGCATATTTTTAACCATCTAAGTGTAAAGAACACTTGCAATAGGAAATGTTCCGGTTGGTTCACGCTCATTTTTTCTTAGGGGGTGAGGCCGATCGCAGGCTCTGCCTTCCCATCCGCCTCTGAATTGTTGTTGTTTTTGTTAATTATTATTGTTGTTGTTGTTGTTGTTTAAGGAAATCTTCAAAGGAGCAGTTGATTTGTAAAATTCGAAAAATCCAATGCTTCATATGTAGTTCATTCACCGGAAAGAAAACTCACGTTTACGTTCGTGAGAAATGAAAGGGGCATTTTGCAACTGTACAAAGGGCAAATTGTTGGGAAAAACGCCTGGCACAATGTGAAAAACAGCCTAATGCAGGAAAAAAGGGCAAAGAAAACCACACCACAGCGCCATTCTAAAATGGCTAGGCCGGAGAGGTGTGGGGGTGGGGGCCTAACTCAGGTAAAACAGAGATGTGCCGCTTATGGCACACTCCTGTGCACTTTTGTTGTGCACAATTCTAGTGCACTTATTTATTTGTCACAATTTTGCCACAGCCTTTCATGGAAAGGTCATATTTGGTAATAGTGTGTTTCACTCCCCAAGACATATCTCAACACCAGGTAGGATGCTTGTGATACATATAATCCTTGAAAAACTGAACTAAGCACAAGAAGGCCAGGGCATGAATGTTGAGATCTTAACCAACACAGTGATGTAAAACGCGTGATCTTAACCCCAATGCCCAAGGGCGGAGAAGGCATGTTGCAGTATTAATTGTCTTACCTTCATAGTAATTCATCCAATGTATGAACAAAATCCATGAAGGTGTTTAGGAAATATAAGCGAATAAAACAATCCTTAATGCAAATTTTCTAAATGACTGTGACCAAAGATCAAAGGGGCGAGAGTGCGTGTCGTAGAATGGTCTTAACGTCATATTGATTCACCCCAAGTATGAAGAAAACTCATCTAGTGGTTCAGGAAATATAAGCAAATAAAAAGAAAAAAAAAAAAAAAAAAAAAAAAAAACCAAGAAAGAAAAACTTCAACAAAAACCTTAACGCAAATTTTATATGATTGTGACAATGACCATAAGGTCAAAGGGCAAGTGTGCATGTCAACAAATGAATTGTCTTAGCTTCGCTATGACTCATTCCAAGTATAAACAAATCCATCAAAGAGTTTAGCAAATGAAAACATTTTAACAAAAACCTGATTGTAAACTGTATACGACTGTGACGTTGTCTCCAAGGTCATAGGAGTGAGCAATCATGTCGCAGAATGAATTGTCTTAGCTTTATAATGAAGAATGCAAAGTTTGATGATACTATATTAAGGAGTTTAGAAAATATTAGCAAATTTAAAAAACTAACCAAAAACCATAACGCAAATTTTCTGTGAACTTGAACCCAAGGTAAAAGTGGCTAGTGAGCATGTTATATAATGAATTGTCTTAGAGTCATAATCATTCATGCCAAGTATGATGAGAATCTATAAAGGGGTTTAGGAAATGTAAGTAATTAAAACTTGTAACAAAAAACCTTAACTGTTGACAACGCAGATGCCGCCGTCGGAAAAGTGACTGCTATGTCACGCTTCCCACTAACATGGGCTCGAAAATAAAAATTGAGTGAAGTATTGAGCTGTAAAAATAAGATTACAGTGACCTACTTTAGTTGATATTTATGGTACTCACCTAGATGCATCTACATACAAAGTTGTATTGCTCTAGGATTAACAATGCGAGAGAAACTGACCTAAAAAAAATATAAAAAAATGAAAAAGCAGCCTCTCATGATAAGGATTTCAGGTAGGAAATTTAAACAAAAATTCCCAAAAAAATATTAAAATAATAAGAGTCATTGGAGACCCTGTTTAGGCAGGTTTTTGGGGGTGCCAGTCATTTCGCTCGATCATGGGTCAGAGATTCATCCCATGAGAGCATTACAAAATATATGTAATGTAATCAACATCACACAGAATAAAACAGGTGCAAGAGTAAATACAGGAGTAAACTTAAAACAATGTTTTCCATAATTATGGCGATTTCTCGACATAGGAATTGGAACTTTCAACCACTGCTGTGAAATTCAACAAAGAAAATCTAAAAACTCGACATATGAAATAGAACTTTCAACACAAACAATTTGATTCAACGTGTGAAATTCGAATTCTCGATATACAACGTTTAAATTTCAACCACCACTGTGTAATTCAAAAGTTAAAATCAAAATGTTGGACATACGAAATGAAATTTTTAACCACTACTGTGTAATTCAACAAATACAATTTAAAAACGCATCATATGAAATGGAACTTTCAACGCAAACAATTTGATTCAACATGTGAAACTGGAATTCTCGACATAGAACAGTGAAATTGTAACCACCGTTGTGTAATTCAACAGATACAATATAAAAGCTCGACACAGAAAATGGAACTTTCAACCACCACTGTGTAATTCAACAGATAATGTTGCAAAACTTGAAATATGAAATGGAACTTTCAACACCAATAATTTGACTCAACATTTGAAATTGGAATTCTCGACATATGAGATTAAAATTTCAATTGCAACTTTCTCATTGGACCAGCTTTTGTCCGCTACGGCGACTCTTAGAAATGTCACAGGTACTTCCAGCGTCAAGCGTGGAGTGTGAATGGGGATTTTCGCGCCAGAATTTGATCAAAAGAAAGCGGTGGTGCAGGCCGAGTATTGACACTCTTGACGAATTTATGAAAATAAATCTTGTTGGTGTTGATATAAAAGACTTTGATCCGATGCCGGCAGTCAGGAAGTGGAAGGGAAATCGAAATGCAACAATGCATTCAAAAAATACAACAGACGCGTATACACAAGGTCTCTCTCTCACTGAAAAGACTGATGTTCACCAAAATACGTGAAAAAACACAAAAGTATATTCCCCAAAATACGAAGAAAAAAACAAACAAAAACAAAGAGCGTATACTCAAGCTCACACTTTTTCTTTCTCTCTCCCTCTCTCTGACTGATTTCACTTTTGGAAACAGCGAAATTATTTGTACAAACGCAAAGGCAAGTACAAGAACACTAAAATACACTATTAAAGCACATACATATAAAAGTTGTCCGCAACACATACACTTAGTGTTCTTTCTAGATCGCGGCAATAAATAGAAAGTATTATATTTATTCTCAAAAGGCCATTGGGAGAATATCTGGCTAAATATATGTACACAACACAAGGAGGTCGCGGATAATAAATTAAAAAGATATGGAGTATTTCCTACGGCAAATTTATCAATGAAGCGTGTATGTCCTTTCATTTACAGTTGACCTATATTATCACTGCGTATGAAAGACTTTTCCGCACTAGAAGTTCCGAGTGAAAGATAAGTCAAAGTATTGAAAACTGAGCGTGTTATTGCCAATTCTGGGTCAAGTTTGTGTTTCGAAAGTTAATTTTTCACAAAATTCATTTAGACACACAAATGCTTAATGAAACTGAAACAGGTAGCCTACGTTGAATTTTGATTAACATTGCATTACTTTTGAAAACTATGTGAGTGCATACTAAAGGTAAATAATCGCTAATTACAATTAAAATTTCGAACTTAATGGTTTCATAAGGAGAATACATTAGCACGGACACACGACACGTGAAGAAGGCAAAGCAACTAGGACACAGGACACGTGAAGAAGGCAAAGCAACTAGGTGTACACTTTGCCGAATGTTCCAGCGAACAACTCACTACTACAAACTCTACAAGACCGCAATTAAACGATAATAATAACAACATCATGAATGCAAAAACATCTTCTCTATTAAATAAAGCGAAAAATGTATAATCTGAAACATTTTCCCTATCTCAAATTTTCAGCGTGACATATTCCTCCGTAAGCAAAAATAAAACAGGACGCATATTTAAACACTGTGTTCCATTCCGACATGAGAAATCTTCCATCTTTGTCATATTGCATCCAAAGTTTAAAATGACGAATATTTAAATGCTATTGATTTATTTTATACCTGAATACGCTAGTTACATACTGATAGAGACATATTGGATATGCCATGTATTCCAGTAACTGATAGAGACATATTGGATATGCCATGTATTCCAGTAACTGATAGAGACATATTGGATATGCCATGTATTACAGTTACATACTGATAGAGACATATTGGATATGCCATGTATTCCAGTAACATTTAAATATCTTCTAATGGAAAATGAAGGATGTAGAAATATTTATTTATTGTTGATAGAAAATAATAAATGACCTTTTTCCAAACAAAGTGGGAGAGGAATGAATGTGAATTTATAGATAATGACAAATGAGAAACTATCTTTCGATAACCAATTATACTTACTATGTCTACAAACTATTGGTGGTTTAAAATTCTACTTTTACACAGGTTCTTGTCTACACATAGATTTTTGACTAAAATTTGTATCTCTGAGAATAATAAGTGTTTTTTATTTTTGTATTTTTTTGTGTGTAAAAAACCTCACGCATCTCTTTTGGTTTTGTCCAGTTGTGACCTGCTTTTGGAAAGGTATGTGTATGTGGATACAGACCAAGTGTACATATATACATAACCTAAATTTGACCTGTAAAGAAACAATATTCGGATTATCAGATTCTACTAATATTCGGATTATCAAATTCTACTAATATTCGGATTATCAGATTCTACTAATATTCGGAATATCAGATTCTACTATAATTCGGAATATCAGATTCTACTAATATTCGGAATATCAGATTCTACTAATATTCGGAATATCAGATTCTACTAATATTCGGATTATCAGATTCTACTAATATTCGGATTATCAGATTCTACTAATATTCGGATTATCAGATTCTACTAATATTCGGATTATCAGATTCTACTAATATTCGGAATATCAGATTCTACTAATATTCGGATTATCAGATTCTACTAATATTCGGATTATCAGATTCTACTAATATTCGGAATATCAGATTCTACTAATATTCGGATTATCAGATTCTACTAATATTCGGAATATCAGATTCTACTAATATTCGGATTATCAGATTCTACTAATATTCGGAATATCAGATTCTACTAATATTCGGATTATCAGATTCTACTAATATTCGGATTATCAGATTCTACTAATATTCGGAATATCAGATTCTACTGTGCCCCCCAAAAATCTTACTCCTGATACCCCTTCCAAATGTAAATGAAGATTCTCATCTAGTATTGCCAAAAAATCACTCTCGTTATTTTGCTTTCAGCGAAAACAAAGTTTATATGATACAATAAATTGAACAATAATATTAGGCCATATCAATAACTGCAATAATGTATTTATCTCAAATTTATTTCTTCCATAGAAATGATCATTCACAGATATTGATAAACTGGATGATAACATTATTTTAGTTGATCGAGATAATTATCTTGACCTGGCAACAAGTATTTGGATACTCTGACTTTATATCTCCAACTGACAGTATGTGTAGATTGTTGGTGCCAAAATGAAAAATGACAGCGTGTTTGAAAACAAATATTGAGAAATCTGTTCACCCCCCCTTCCTCACTCCCACCCCCCACCCCCGGCGCCATTGTATCTGTTGTAAAAGCTTGAATTATGGTATTCCCATCGAATCAGAAATAATGGTATGCTTATTGCCTGCAAGAAAAGTTATAATTTAGAAACAAACTCTTTCAAAGAAAACTGAATATATTTTTGTAAGTTTAAATTTTCTAGTCTCCCAAACAATGTATTTATTCGGACGGAATGTTGGCCTTAAGAGCCAAGGAAGCTCCTCCGCTTCTAAAACTATGCAAAGAAACATTTTTAAGATCTCTCTATGTTTTAATAACTACATTCCTTAAAAGTTTGCATCATTGGATATGTTATAACTTTGTTGTTGGGTAAACCAAAGACAGGCTGTTTGTGTTAGAAGGAACTAAATGCTTCAACTGTGCAAAGTACGAAATGGGGTATATTAACTAATAGATTTTGCAAAATATTCTGTCTCCAAATTGGTTTGTTTTCTTCCATTTCAACTGAATATGCCTGTAGTCTTCATGCATCGAAATATTCCCCCTCAAAAAAATCTTAACAGATCCATGGTTTTAATGCTTCTTTGAACCAAATTAGATTTTCTGGCAAGAACGAAAACGGCAAATAGAAATAGATACCAATATGTAGCATCAACCGGCTGTGTTTAGTATATACTAGCAGTAATTCAATAGCCATATGTTTTGCCCGCCTAGAACATTGGGGATTTAATCTTCCAATTCCTTTTAAACATAAATTCACTTCATGCTGATTCACATCTGAATAGTCCAGATGCAAATGACAGTGCATGGTCTTAAGACCTGCTAAATAATTTTGTATGGAATCCACTGATTCAAAAAGAACGAAATAAAAACTGAATAATTACACATAAAGTATTTGCGTTTGCTTCAAAGGGATTAAGTGCAAAATACATGCAGAGAAAAAAAAATATTATGCTGCATGGAATTTTAGAATTTTAATAGATACCATCTCCAAAAAGCCGCCTTCTTTGAATGTTTTAGATCGTCTTTCAAAGTCTTGCGATGCCAACCTGAAATTAGAATTACCAATTATTAGTGAAACCGAAATGGTGTAATGGTGGGACCCATTCTGTATTAACGTTAACAGAAATTAATCTTGATAAGTCTAGTCTGCGACAAGGATCTGCATTCCAACGAGACAAATAGTCAGATAATCTATTTTGCCCATCCTCTAAATTACCTTGCTCTGATTTCACATTGAATCGTGACATTGTATAAACAAATTCCTTTAGGACAACATTGTAAGAATGTATATCCGGCTTTAATACTAGATTGTAAGAATGTGTATCCGGCTGTTTCTGAGCAAATTACACTCACTGATTGGTGATAGTCACAAAAACAAAACTTCTCTTACACTTCAAAAGAATGCTCCATGCCTTTAGGCAAACAGTAATGCTTCATAATTCAAAAACAACGATACGCAGTTCCTGATCAAATATCAAGGTGAAAGAAATGCTCTCGATAAAATCCCACACAGCCTTGTAAGCAAGCGTCAGAGGGAAAACTACATCGTATTTCAAGGTGAAAGAAATGCCCTTGATAAAATCCCACACAGCCTTGTAAGCAAGCATCAGGGGGAAACTACATCGTATTTCTCTTCCATCATAATTATTGACACTCAGTAATTAAACGTTTCAGAATCCTTATGGGTCTGTACAAAATCGACTGAAATATTCGAAGTATAATTAGGATTCGTGATAACACGACAACCAGTCTGCAAGCTAACCTGATAATCGTTGTAAATGTCCGTTACTTTCATTCATTTGCAGATTTTTATCATAAAAAAAACAACGACGGCTTGGACTATTTTTTCTTGGCTTGTTAACAGAGGTTGTTAAATTATTGACAAAATAGCCGAATTTCAAGACCCGTTTCGGAACAACCGTTCAGCAACACACTAACCACTTTAAAATGGGTACGATCTGACAAACTGTTTAACGGCAATAAAACGCACCATAGCCACCATAGCCACCTAGTAAATCTTAGTTATTGTTATTATTATACCTACCTGACAATATAATAAAATACCACGGCATATCTTCTCAAATATACAAACTAACACTGATTAGGTAGAAATAACGTATGCTATTTACGTGTAAAATTCCAATTGTATTTTATTCATTAGTAACACAAATAAAATATATGTTTTCATTCCAATAATAATAATAATAATAATAGCGTGTTTATTTGTAATACAGGCCACTGGCCAGTGATACATATCCATACATTATGCGGTACAAAAATGTGTTTTAGTATGTACCAGAAGAACATCGTATCTATTGGAAATGATATAGATACAATTAATCATTATTGTTATCTCACAACATAAATTAAAGAGAACCCTAAAACCTGCAAGGAGTAAACAGAAGTTTTGTGATATTGATATTAAGATATATAGATTCTATGTAACAGAAGTTTTGTGATATTGATATTAAGATATATAGAGTCTATGTAACAGAAGTTTTGTGATATTGATATTAAGATATATAGAGTCTATGTAACAGAAGTTTTGTGATATTGATATTAAGATATATAGAGTCTATGTAACAGAAGTTTTGTGATATTGATATTAAGATATATAGAGTCTATGTAACAGAAGTTTTGTGATATTGATATTAAGATATATAGAGTCTATGTAACAGAAGTTGATGATAAAAGAGTTTCTCTAATCTTTAAGGCTTTTAAAGTAAACAACGCTAAATTAGACATCGGAATTTTTCTATCATTTTGTATAAAAGTCCCACTTTTTTCTATTGTTGAATTTTTATATAAGAAGGACGGTAAATCTTTTCTTTGTAATTCTCCATACAACGGACAAGCAGTAATAAAATGAAATTCATTTTCGATATTAACATTACAAATTTGACACAATCTTTCTTCATAACAAATATTTTCGTATCTTCCTGTATTACCTCTGATTTGCAAATTATCCGTTCTAGGAACAGTAATTATGTAACCAAAGTCTCTATCTCCTAACAATTCTATATACTTTTGACAAGTGAATTCTATTCTTAATGACCTATAGAAACGCAGTCTTTCCATTGATTTAATCTCATCATGAAGTTTTTGCCTAAAAATATATTCACATATCTGACTAAACATTTTAAGAAATGTATTTTCATCATTCACCCCCAGAATGCATCAAACATTGATAAATCCATACATAAAAATAGAAGTTTTCTAACATTGTTAGCACAACAATCACAATGTTCTCCCCATCTTAGTTGTAAATTGTAAATATGTTTAGGATATCTATCTTCTGACATTTTTAGAATTCCTAGCCAACATTTCAAAATACGTTTGTATTTTATATTCTGCATGCTAAGTCTTCCAAATTCATTATATACGAATGCATTTGTTGAAGACTTCTATATACCAAGAATATATTTTAAAAATGACAAATGAACATTTTCAAAATCGTTGGCATCATAAAAACCCTAAACCTCAGACCCATAGTTAAGAATGGGAGCTATCATCGAGTCAAACAGACGAAGCAATCCAGTTACAGGTACGAAAGACTTCAATACAAAGTATTCATAGCTTGCAATGCTTTCAAAGATAGAGTTTTCTGGCACATTTACCATTAGGTTTTGAAAAAAAAACGGAAATATGCATCCTAGATACTTGTAATATGATTTAATCTTTACATCTGTAGGGTGATAGTAGCACTTTTCATAACTTCTGAGACAGCCACCTCTGCGAAATACAATCACTCTTGTTTTCTTCCATATTCACTTTTAGTTTCCACTTTAAGCAGTATTTGTGCAGTCAACTGTGTATATTTTGCAACTGATTACCAGTGTCAGCAAAGACAATAAATGGTCTGCATGCAACAGTATAAATAGTTCTAATGTTTCTACAGAAACTACCTTGTTTCCTTCTGCTAAGGAGGGTTTTAGATCGTTCAAAAATAAAGAAAAGAGTAAATGCGATAAAACACAACCTTGGCGTACTTCCACTGGACAATTAAACACATCTGTAATAAAATTGTTGGACGTAACACATGCCTTTTCATCATTATAAATTGCCATAATTTTTCCACTAATATTTTCACAAACTATATTTTAGTACAGTAAATTCCACTCCACCATATCAAAGGCTTATTCATAGTCTATAAATACTGCATAGAATCTACCCCTGTGTTTTTTCAAATATTCACAGATTAATGTATATAATTAAACATATTATATATTGTAGAATAACCCGCTCTAACACTGCCAAGTTCTTCGCCAAATAATTCATTTTCGTCCACTCATTAATTTATCCTATTATTTAAAATCGATGTAAAAACTTTGTTTAATACAGGTTGTAAATTAATGCCTCTGTAGTTGGAGGGTTCATTTACATCACCATTCTTCAGAACTGGTGTAATGACGGCTGTTGACCAATACTCTGGACAATATCCAATATCGAATAGTTTATTAAATAATATTGTTAATATTGGTGTAATTAAGTTGCCCGTACATATAAAGAAATCGTTGGATAAAGCATCTACTTCCCCAACTTTGCCATGTTTCAGCTTACTCGGTGCTAGACGGACCTCCTCTTCGAGTATTATTCTGGGAGCCGCGAAGGTTCAGTGGCTAGGATGCCGGACTCATGACCGAGAGGGTGCGGGTTCGAATCCTACCATCGGACCAGCCACGGTCAGCTACCTCGTTGAGTCCTTTGGCAAGGCACTTTACTCCAATTGCCTCGGCAAAAAATAACCTACTTGTGTTGCTGTGACGTAAAGCAACTAACCAAACCAAACCAATGAAGTATTATTCTATCTAGAGTATCATAAACTATTTAAATATTTTCATTTCCTGTAACAGGTCAACAGAACAGGAAAAATTAAATAACTTTGAAAAATATTCATACCAATCTGCAGATGGGATACTGACTTGTACATGAGTAATATGATTCTTTAAAAGGCGCTAAAATGCTGTGTAATTTTTAGAGTATATAGCCGATAAAAGGCTATTTGTTTGGTTCTAGTTCATGTTGCTTTTGCTTGCTTCTTGTAAGAGATTTATACATATTTCTAAAGAATTTTATTACCTTTATGTGATTCAGTCGTGCCTCGCATTCTGAACTGTCTTACATATCTTAAGGCTTTGCCTTCAGTGACTATACAATCTCTGTCGAACCAAAACTGACCTTTAGGAAGTATTCTTGGAGATGTCACAGTAAATACCAGTAATTGTTTCGACGCATTCATTGACTTTGTTATAATTAATATCATTTACAATGGCATCCACATTTTAAGATAATAGATCCTTGAGATTTTGGATACAATACAGGCTTTTTTCTTTCTTCCATATGTATTTATCTATTACTTTACCTCCAGAGTCACCTAAAACTTTCTGTTCTAATTTGCCCATGTAATCAAGGAAAAATACAATGGGCATGTGTATAGATTCCAATTTATCATCTCTGTCAAAGGACGATACATTTTTAAAACACATACAGCTAAAACATAATGTATTGTTGAAGCCGAGTTACCATGAATGCATATAAATTTCTATCTGATCCACATCTACTCTTAGCGATCCTTAACCCAGTCATCTGACATAGATGTAAAAGTTGTCTCCATAATTATTTATCTCCCTTACGTCTTGATTAGCCGTACCATACATGTCTTCGTCTTCCGTATAATTAAATTCTTGAAGTATTTCTATAACACTTTTATATTTGACAAAGTCTGGTTCAGTACCAGCATAATCTTTAAAATCACCTTTAGTTATCATTTTATAGTTAATATACTTCGTTGTTCATGTAAGCTATTTCATTTTCTACAACTGTATATACATTTTCCTCCGAGCGAACAGATAAATATTCAGGTGACATATATATAAAACCAAAAATTAAGTTAAATATTAGCATTCATGCCTTAGATGATATTACTAACCAAACAATATTTTTTGAGATACTTGTTTCCCTATATATACTGAAATGTTTGAAGAGGGATTCACGAAAAAACACCGATATCCGACTTGAATTTAATTTAGCTGTTTGTGATTTAGTTCTTACCATATCAAAGTTGTTATAACCGTTAATATAAAACTGATGTATAGTTTCTGCCCACCCTTCAATAAAGTATATAAAGTTTTCCACATAGTTATATAATCAGACGTATTTTTTCCAGAATGTTTTCCACCTAATCCAGATATATTCCATTCTAAACAACTTAATGAAGAATTAGAAAAGTTCTCATCATACACATTTTGTAGGCCTCTGCCGGAGTCCTAGCTTTTGTCTACAAGAGCAGCATCATTGCTAACCTCATCAAATACATAGGTGTAACCGTCTATTATTAACTTGTCATATTTGTTTAAAAGCTCGGTTAGTGGTTGGCTCGAGCCTTTCTCACTCTCAATGGAAAATACTCAGTTATACACACATTAACCTGTATGTAACAGTTGTGTATGTAGGTATTAAGACAGTTTTAAAGATAGAATTGGAAGTATTGTAGCTAACAAGTAAGTTCGATTTTTATTATAGTGGTACGTACACATAATGTATTTAAATGTAAAAGTAATAACTGGCCTCATGGACCTACAAATCACTTTTAGTAGATATTAATATAAATATTTTAAGGCGAGTGTTGACACATCGTCATTACCAAAAACATTTTCCTTTCTTTGGCAAGGTTGTGGACATTTATTTTGTATCAAAAGGTGAATGAACTAATTATTGGAAATTACATGTAGTTTATGCAATGATATGCTACAACATACGACGTAAGACTTTTTACATATGCTGTAAATGAGATCTAAATACAATCGAACCTGCCTTAAAGCTCACCTCCATTAAGCAAGCACCTTTCTTCAACAGTTACATTTTTTCAGGATTTTATATCAAACATGTAGAAGAAATGAACCTCTATCAAGCAACCAACTGCTTTTAGAGGCTACTTGTCTCACTTCCCCAGATAAGGCTTCTTAAGACAGTTTTGACTATCAATCTATTAAGACATAATACACAAGCAAAAACAGTATGGGAATCAAATAATTTATTTTATACAGTAGCACAGAACCAAGTTAAACTACATGTAAATAAAATACATTACCACTTTCACTGCTGCGAGACCATATCTAGTTGTACCTTGCAATTAAATACAACGGGCCTAAATAATATGTATTGTGGAAATATCTACTTATGGCTTAAAATAAATGTTATCTAATTCCTGAGGTGCAAGTCCGTCATTTAAACACCAATGTCTGGTTTTCATATACGACTCGTGAGTTTAGCTTTGGAATTTAATGTGGTTGAGAAAATCATTCATGCATTTGACTAAACTCTACTTACACTTTTTATACTGTCACGGAACAAACTTAAGATCGTCGTTAAGCTTTTCATAATAATGACTTGAAACAAAATATTTCTCCATTTTTCTAGTATATGAAATGCCGTCTTTAAGTTTCTTCATAATAATGACTTGAAACAAAATGTTTCCTTAGTTTTCTACTGACCAGCACGTACAACACCTAACCAACGCCTACACTTACTCACCAGCACCTACACCTATTAACAGAGGTTTAAGGTAGGCTGTAAAGTAAGGGGTAAAATATAAACCAAACCCCTATAATAAAAACGGAAACCCTACAATCATATAACCCTACACACACACACACCACCACCATCAAACCCCTTTAAACAAAATAAAAAATGTACATCCCGTACAACCCCTATAACTTTAGAGATCCAAAGTAGGGTGTAAGAGAAGAAAAGGGTAGGAACGCTTACACTAACCCACAAACATACTAACATACTTATATGCTATCACACGCAAACAGGATTGAAGAGTAGAGGGGGGCATACGTTTTGCATGGAAGATAAAACAAAATAGACAAAAGACAGACAAACAAACAGACACACACAAAAACAACGAGGTTTTGGTAATATTGGAGTAGTATCTCTGTTTCTGACACATCTGGGTGGCCCTTGGGGATTTAAAAAAAAAACCTGCTAACACTGGTGACACCACTTCACTCGTCTTCGTCGCAAGCTTCTTCGCATCGCAGGTCCATACTCATACACTTCCTACTGTTACGACTCTAGGTCTTAAAATAATGTAACAGAAAGGAAGTGAAACCATCAATGTATGTAAAATCAACAAACAATTTATTTCTCGACAATTAAAATGAAAATTCAAAAAGACACTTACAATAGCGTGAATTAAAGTCCAAATAAAAATCCAATAATCCTAAGTGTCCTACGCACAAGTACGAAATATAGAATGTTCCGAATGAATTCCAGTAGCCTTGAATGTCCTGATGTGCTAATAGTCTTGAATTTTCTGAGGTGTCAATAGTCTTGAATGTCCTGATATGCTGAATGATGTAATCTAGAATATCTTTGAATTAATTCAAATAAATCCCAAAGTCAAGTATTAACCCTCTCTCTGAATTTGATGTGATTTTCACAACTGTAACATCTGATAACTAAAATAAATTCCTTAATAGACTGATCTTAATAATATGAAGTTTAGTATAGGAATAAAATCTTGTTTACCAAACCTGTATAAATATAAGGATAAGTCACCTGACAGAATATTCTAGAATATGAGTAACTCTAATATATAATTCCGGTGTATATGTCTCTTTTCTCACATCAACCATGGAAAATTCCAATCTAAATACTAAATGCTATGTAAACAAGTCTGACCTTAAACTGAAATGCAGAAAATATGTTATTTACAAATTAATAAACACTAAAGTACAACTTAGATAATGGACCCACATTATATATTCAATATACATAACACTGCAAACACCTTTGCCTTTCCACGTAGATTCTTCTTTCCTATAGGGGAGTGTATGCGATGCGTGTTATCGCCCACGTTGACTTGAAATACATCGGGTAGTCCGGATTAAACAAAATGCTAGAAATAATGGTGGAAGATTCTACACTCACATTCATCTTGTCGCTTGTCTTGATAATGCATGGCACAATGGGTGAACCCACTTATATATAATTCAGCAATAACGTGTTTTCTATACACCAATCAGAGAGCGTATTTACCCTTTTTTTTACGATTTACAAGTTCGAAACAGTGTACGTACAGTACACATGGCTGAATTGAAGACTAAGACTTTGTGTTGGGATGCATCTGCAGTGGATACTTATACCCGGAGTGACAGTACTACTACTGCTGCTGTGGTTTTGTATTATTCCACCGATGGTATCTTCTATTCCAGAGAATGACTTATATCTAGATTTGGCTTTCTGAGATTTTTTTATTATCGCAGAAATGTTTGACGCTACCACCTCCTCCTACTTCTCCTGCATTACTACCATCGCTGCCAAAATATGTCGACTTTTTAAAAGAAACAGAAGGAAGAACCAGAGACCTTTTCACAAAGCCCAAAAAGAAGAAGAACATACTTTTGTACAAAAACAAGAAAAGGAAAAGAGAAAGCAACAAGAGCTGAAAACGATGAGCGGTGAACAGAATGAGGTAAGTGAAAACAAAACTTCAGAAACTGTCAGTCATTGACGGGACATTCTGTCTGAGCTGAAAGAATGTATGTATGAAGACTTTTGGGAGAAACCCAAGAGAAAAATCATTCTAAAATTTCCAGGACATCAACTACCACTGAGACACTAACAGCGACAGCAACCACTGCCACAGCAGTGGGACTTGGACGTGGAAATGGTTCAAGGCGGTTGAAATTATTATTAAAAAGTCCATGCTATTTGGTTCAAACCCAAGGGTCTTTTTCAGGGCCACCCATAACTCTCTTAAAAGAGATCCTACTCACTATTGCCAAATAAAAAAAAGAAACATCCGTCTCCAGCAAAAATAGGTGTGTGCATGTGTGTATCTTACGAATAAAAAACAAAACAAATCAAACACTGAAACACTTACTCACTCTTTTTGTATACCTTTACGTTCCTTTTGAATTTCATAGAGGGAGTGGACTCTTCTGCTTCTGAAAGCTCCTACTTTTTCTCTTCCCTTTCACTTTCTTTAGATGTTCTGGACACTCTAAAGACAAATGTCACTTTTTCTTGACGATTACAACAGGTATCTTTACTTTTGTGTCTGGACCTGATGTCTCCTTTCTTAGAGGTTTCTTTTCTTTGACGTTGTGGTCATTCTGTAACCCAATGTCCGTTCGTTTACCAGACATAACAGATATCTTTACTTTTATTTCGAAAGGAGTAGTCTTGAGTCTCTTCATAGGTCTTGTTTCGACTATGTGTATTTTCGAATCACTCTCTGCAAATATCTGACCAGAAGTGTATTCATGGGTTGCTCTTCTATCTTCAAAGGTTGAATGTGGAACTGAATGTGGAACTGAATGATAGTATTCTCTTACATAAGGGCTCTATATAAAGGGAGAGAGAGGTAATCTTTGTCACAACAAACTTAATTTGTCTGCCGTCATGAAACGATCACACCATTCCAAGAAGAAAACAGAAACAAAGCGTAGACGACGATCACGTTCTGTATCGCCCAACACTTTTAGTGACATTTTGTCAGAAGCTCAGCCTATTGATTTTGAAGAGGAAGTGATTAATCCATATCCAACACCATTATCCTCCTCCTCTCCGCGAGAATCAAGATCGTTCTAAATAGAAGGTCGCTCAGGGTCTCTTATTATCACATTCAAGTTACTCACAAAATGACTTCCAGAAAATTTAGAACTACCGCTTACACATTCACGGTCTAATTTAAAGGGTTTAAGCCCCGAGTCGCTGCAGAGAACGCGGCTGGATTTATTACAGACTTACTGGAGTCTGTCTTGGATGAGTTGAAACCGCAGTGTCAAGCTGAAGATCAAGATCGTTTGCAAATTTCCATCACTATATTGACAGTTAGAAATCTCCTGTCAAGATCGAATTTTGTGCACCTGCTGAATTAATATCTTCCAAAATCTTGGATAAAATTCAACACGTTCAAAAATCGATCAACGAGTTTGACATGGCCGATGGAAAAGCCGCCCTTCATATCATACACTTTCCACCTCATTCGGGCAGCGAACGACGCAAAAAATGTCTTATTCTGGTTGAAGATACTTTGAAATCTCCTCTCCGGATCAAAGTTAGCACACTTGCTGAAATAATATCTTCCAAAATCTTGGACAAAATTCAACACGTTCAAAAATCGAACCATGAGTTTCAATGAACAGAAAGTCACCCTCCATATGGTACACGTTTCACCTCCTTTGGGCAGTGAACGACGCGAAAAATGTCTTATTCTCGATCAACTCCCGATAACAAAACGAAGAATCGTGAAGATTAATAACGACCAAAATCAGACGTGTTTACCCCGCGTTATGCAGAGAAAACCGGTACACCAGAAAGGAAGCGATTATGGAAAGCATTAGGAAATCGGACAGAGCTAAACAACGTAAAGAAGCAGATACCCTTTTGGAACAAGAAACCGTGTGTGGACCTCATGAAATACAGACAATTCAAAAAGTGCTAGCTCTTTGTTATACGTTGAAAGTTTACTCTTAAGTCATTCATGGAGATCTCGTGTTTCGAGGACCCCATTTTCCAGACGAAAAATACATTCATGTCTATCATCACCAACATAATTTCGACGCCATTACCAGTATCTAAGAATTTTTCGGATACATTTACTATTGTGACAGATATGATCAAGGATTCAACAAATGGGAGCGTCGAGACCCTGTGTTCCTGAAGGATAAGAAATGATTCAGTGTTCTGCCTGCCGACAAACATTTGTAAGTCAAGCGTGTTACGACCGACATCACAAGAAGCAATTCCAACAACAGAAAAATGCTTGTAAAATATTGAAAACGTACCCAAAATGTGAACAGAATGTTCGTATCAGTTCCAAAGATGCACACGTTGTCCAAGAAAGAAACGATGTGTTTTTGTCATCAAGTCGTCGATTGGATCAACAAAATGTCAAGACTGCAAATAGCTTTTGAAAAAATACTCTTGATCTAATCTGTAGAAAAAAAGAACGTATTCTATCCATCATAATGAGTAGAAAAAAGAAATTTTTTGGAGATAACAGAAAAAATTAAATATTCTGGTTAGAAAGAAAATCATACTCCCCCCTCCCCTCCGAACAATTAAATGGTCTGTCCCTTAGCGACGCTAGGTATGAAGCTGGTTTATACACTATATGACCTACGTAACCCTTGGCGTTGTGCCGCTTTGAGTAAGTTTGATAATTCTTCACTTTGATTACTTTAGTTAATAAAATTGAAACCCCTTCCTTTGCGAATGAGATAACTTCATTCACTGATCGATGGACCTTTTCTGTCAGAGTTAAAATCTCAAAGACAGTCATGATTATCAGGTAGGAGTTAGAAAGAAAGACACTTATACTTTGCTCCAAGACACTTCCTTTCTGCTTGTAAGTGGTACTAAGTGAGCTTTAATCACATGTAATTAGATATGACTTTTATGTGTTTTCCTGCAAGTACTCTGTGACAATGTCTCTGATTGATGCTCTTTCATGAAGAAGCAAGAGACTTGCGGTCGGCGCCTCAGACTTTGGTAAAGGCTTTCTCATCGTAAATGACACCTGTAGCCGATGCACCCTTAGACACAGGCGTCTGAGAGAGAGAGGAGCATAAGCGTTCAAAAAGATGGAGTATAAAATTCTCTTTGAGACCGTCGTTCTAAGATCAGCTATGGACCTGTTTGCATTTTTAGCTTTTTTCTTCGTTTCTTGTTGAAATTGACATATCCAATTCTCGTCACCAGTAATGATCTGATTTACCCGCCTGCTGTAGCAAGAATTATATAATCTAAGTATCTATTCAGTTGCATTGACGCTGCACTGAACGCGCACACTTTCCTGTGCTGGCGTCGGCGTCAGTTTGTAATTTTCCAGCGACAATGTCTTTTTCGCACTTTGTCGAAACTGACTCTCCAGAACTCGTCTATTAAAGTTTACAATAGCTTCTACCCTCTATATTATCAAACGATTTCTACTTCTACAATCGGCCATGAAATTCTAAGCTCCGTCAAGGCTGTTCGAAAATTGTATATAGTCCAACTTCCAGAAAAGCTTATTGTGGGGAAAGTGGCATCTCATTTGGAAGGAATAACTGAAGATTTGATTCAACAGTTTGTCATGACATCTAGACCTTTTCAGTGACGTTCTTGCGTACATTGGCGGTCAGGGTCATATAACACTTTGAAATTGTAATCTAATGTAAAACATAATGGAATTATTGCACTCATTCAGATCAAGGTCGAGGTTAAGGTCACATAACCGGTGATATTGTAATTATCCATTTTATGATATTGCAATTATTCCTGTCAAGGTCATGTAGTATTTAAGTTCATAAATGGGTCTTACCTCCAGAAAAAAAAGTTATGGGGAGGGTGACAGGATCAAAAGGCAAATCATTTGGAACATGATTTGCACATAGTTACTGATCAATATGAATTGGCATGCCTATGTGCCCCTTCATAACAGCTAGTCATTTTACCTTTGAGGTCTTTGTTTGGTATGTAGATCTCTGCTGTAATTTGATTGGCTAGATTTCTGTGTCTGGAAGGACACTGTGTTGTGCCATGTGATATACTACAATTGAGTGGTCTTGCATATGCAATTTTTGACTAACCAGAGAATATAATTGCATTGCTTTTTCATCCTGTGGCTTTCTCTGTGATGTACATCCTGATCTATTTCAGTGCATGCGACTGATTCTGGTATTGTGGTATTAAGTCTTTCAGATATCTATAAACAGTGTTTGCCCTTTTTTGCTTAATATATTATTTCATAACAACAAATCCTGCGCATATTTTGATTCTACTCTGAATTAAAAATGGCATGAAGTCTTGGACTTAGATAGGTCATGCAAAAGACTCTCTTTCTAGGTATAACTGGTGTGTTTTGGGGCAATAAATGAACACACGAGGGTTTTAAAACTCTAGATTTTAGTCACCATCACAATGATTTGTATCCCCTGAAATTACTGAAAAGGTGTGATTCAACGGTTGGTCGTGGAATCTATACCTTTTCAATAATGTTATTGCATACATTAAGGTAGGGGAAGTTGAAAAGTTCTCAAATATGATATGACTTTTTTGTTTGTTTAGCCTGTAAATCAATTTAATGATAATCAGTAGAAAAGAACTTTCCATGGACTGATCTGAAGCTGCATGTACAGCACGCCCGACACCTATCGGCAAAGGAGAAGGAAGTGTTCTACTATGAAAGGACGTTGCTGGAAGATCCGGGTTCTTTTAGGGTACTCTCTGACTGATATCAAGGCTGACTTGGATAAAGTGTATGAATGTTATTCTCTGTTAGATTCTACAATTTTGCGGTGGTTCATTCTTTTAAAGATGGTCATGAATCCATGGAAGATGACCTCCAGTCTGGAAGACCATTGTCTACATGTGAGTGGGAAGTGGCTTGCTGTGAAAGGGGCAATTGATGAAGATGCTGAATATACAGTGGAAGATATTTCTGTTATAAATTGAGGCTTAATTGATCAAGGTTTTTTTAAGATGTATATCTCGTGATTTTATATATATATATATATATATATATATATATATATATATATATATATATATATATATATATATATATATATGCATTGGTAGATCTGTATGCTGGGTATAGTTCTGTTATTACTCTTCCAGATTGATTGATATATGTTAAGAATAAAAATGTTAATATTTCTTTTAAACAGAATAACTTGTTGTTGTAAGTTGAAAATACATTTGTTGGATTTAGAGCACTGTTGTTTGTACTGAATCTATTGTATATTCATGTTATTGATATTTCAATTAAATACACATTTATTTATACATGAGCTGTGTTGTTTTAGAATTAATCCCTTTGTGGTGTAGGAAGTTCTTGTTAAGTTTTCACCATTGAGAGGACGGTGTTACAAGTGGAACCTGTGGTCTAGCGATTTGTTCCCTGTTCGTCTTTTAGTCCTACCTACCTTCTTTACATCTTCGTATCTTCCTTTTCCTATGATTAAGGGTGAGTTGTTAGTAGTGTAGTTGAGTGCAGTGGCAGACCAGAACTCACTTGGATCATTTATACTTTTCTCCTCAAGTCTTCCTATCCTGTCTTTAATTTCCAAACCTTCATCCTCATATCTGCCTATTTTTCAGTGATTGTGGAGTGAGCTTCACATTCATCATCTGAGTAGTGTCTAGCAAGCAGAAGTTGCAGTAACAGTATTCAGATAACTCCGCACCACTCTACATTAATTATTCTCCCAGTCGCCGCCATTTATTTTTGTTTTGCTGTGCTTTGTTTCCTGTCGTAGTCCTCATGGTTGTTATTATTATTATTATTATTATTATTATTATTATTAATTTTTATTATTAATACTATTACCAACAGTAATGTCAAGAATAATAACATACAATAAAAACCACAAGAAAATTTACTTACAATCATGATTTAATTAGCCAAAATTAAGTCATTTGTACCTCGCCTGGCTGTAAAGCTAAGCGAGTTCACGATATGGCCCTTCATCTGTCATCCATCGTGCATTGGTGTGGTGTGTTAAGCAGCTGACCATCAACAATTGTTTGTTACCACTCTGGAGTCCATATTCTCAAAATCTCAGATATGTTTGATTATGAACAAAATCCATGCATATTAATGAGGTTTTCTTGCATATTATTGTTTAACTTTGTTAACACTCTGGAAGCCATATTTCTAACCCAATTTTGATGAAATTTGGAATATATGCTGATATCATTAAGTTTTGAAAGAGTTTGATAATGAGCGAGATCCATACAAACAAATGAGGTGAGCATGCATCTGATTGGCTGAGCTTGATACCACTCTCGAGACCACGTTTCTAATCCAATGTTTGATTAAACTTGGAATATTTGCTTACATCTTTAAGAACTTGGATGAGTTCGATAATGAGCAGGATCCATGCATACCAATTAGGTGACCTTGCATCTGATTGCCCGAGTTTGTTACCGCTCTGCAAGTCAAATTTCTGATCTGATTTTGATCAAATCTGAAATATTGTCTTTTATCAATTAAAAGTAGCAGACTGTTAACTACTGTGGAGGTGAAAATAGTTTTCATATTAAAGCAAGGGAAGTGACCTATGATCAGGTATATTGAAAATCACGGGTTTTGGGTTGTGAGAAGAGTTCTTCCCCTTGGAAAACATTTTTTTTAAAAAACCTTAGAATACAGGATTCAAGGGTCTCAGTTGAGCAAGTTATATAAATTAACAAAAATGTATACACCTCAGGGATTAAACTGAAAATATATTATTTAAAGCTGAAGAAAAACTAAACTAAAAATAATGACCAGTGTCATGAACCTGAATTGACAGTGCTTCCAATTTTTCAAACACCTAATAAACCCAAGGAATTTTCCTACCATAAAATAATTAAAGAAAATAAATAAACAAATTACAGAATCTCAGATTGCTGTGACCAGACAATATTTCACTCATATTTAACAGTAGTAGACATCATGATTATTTACACTTTTACTATTTCTTCCAGTATTTTTCAGCTCCTTCTGTCCATAGACTAGACAGCATGATTCAATAATGGCAACCTTTGCATGCTGTTTGCTAACCATTGTCAGTTCAAATTTACAGCAAGTTATATGAGACAAATACAAATTAGTTCAGTAAAAATATAGAGTGTGATATATCTAATTAGCGTGAAGCATCATATTGTTGAGTAATACTGACAAGATCTTTTTTTAAAGAATAAAATTAACTCATGGAACAGAAGTTCATTTTCAGTAAATGGAGGGGGGGGGGGAAGACAAGTTTAAAAATCTTATTCCAACCAACCAGTCCAATCTTATTTAGCACAACCTTTAACATTAATATTAATTTTTTTAGACCTAATATACCGTGTGGCAACTATGTACTCCCAATTTTTCTTTCCACTCCAGTTTCACTAATGTATAACTTTTCTTCCACAAGCTTAATTGTCCTTAGTCCATTATTAAAGGTGAAGTTTAGTTTCTAGACAACCTATATTATATGAGTTCATTGTACCGTAAATATTAATTTTTTTAGATATATGGTGTAATTCATTAATTGACAGAGTCAATAGAACATGTTTTTACACAGTACCTTTACTCACTGCTAAATTGGAAGTTTTCGCTTCATTCCAGCATGCAGAGTCTGTATGATGCTATTGGTGACATCCTGGTGTCTTTTTCTGACATCTGTTATGGCTATAATGGAGGTCATTATACAGAACTTAATTGGTCTGGGGAACCACGGTAGCTCAGTTGGAAGAGTGTCAGACTCGTAAAAAAAGGGTTGCAGGTTCGATACATACCTAGGCCAGCCCAAGACAGCTACTTTAGTGTGTCCTTGGAAAAGGCACTTAGCTTCCATTTCCTCAGCATGACATAACCAATGATGTGTTAAAGGTGCCATTAAAACCAACAACAACAACTTAATTGTTCCAATCGACAAACAACCCTTTTAACCTGCACCTTTGTGATCAAACTATACTTTAACACTCTTCATCAAAATTATCTTTTATGCTTTTGCTTATATATTTTCAGTGAACTCAGCCTCACAAGTAATTTCTCACCTCGTGTCAATGATATAAAGAACGCTTGAAAAAAATATTCCACCATTCATCTGATGAATGATACGACCTTTCATAAAAACATACTTACTAGGAAAGTTTGATGTTGGTTGCTTTGTTGGTTGTGAGTGGTACTTTGAGCACGTGACTAGCTACCGGTATATCATTCATAGGAATGGGAGCTAAGTGTCTTTCCTAAGGACACACAAGGCCACGGACCTGGGCTGAACTGGGCTGGTAACAAACCCATGATCATGGATTTCAAGTCCAATGCTCCACCAACTAAGCTACCACAGATCCCAGTAAAGTTTGAAGAGGCATTTCAGTAAAGTGACCATAATATGAGCCAAAATATTAATCTTCACAAAGAGCAATGAATGTTATATTAATCATTGTAAAAGAAACACAAAAATTGAATTAATTTCTCTACTTGTTTTGTGATCTTCTAAAGGTTCTTGCCTGCTTACTTAAAAATGAATCCTTTTTGAGAAACCATCTTTCATTATGAAAAGTGATTCCCATTTAGTGAAACAGAAAAATGTTGAGATAAACTTCTGTCATTTTTTTAGTGATAAAAAAAACCTAGCTGATCAGGATACACATTGTTGTGGACAGAAAATGAAGTGATGCAAAATTACTTCCCTGGGCATATTTTTGCATGAAAAAAAAATCTTCAGCAATTATTTTTCCATGAAGGATGTATCAGTTACCACTGTGTTAAGGTTTTAACTGAGACTAATATGTGTGTTGTCATTACAGTTTCAGGTTTTATGGACAGATGATTGTTTTCTAATTTATTTTACTTAGACTTCCATTAATGATCTAATTCAGTTCTTGATTTTGCTGATCATCATTTACAAAAAGGAATGTACAAACAAATTCACATAGGAGCAGAGTGAGAGAGTAAATATATGAACAAATGAATGAATGAACAAAACAATAAATCAATGTACAAAAAGAGACAAAACGGTGTGTTACAAAATGTATCAATGCACAAAGAAATGAGAATAGACAAGAGAATAAAGAAATGAACATTACAAGAGTATAAGATTATAAGATCAAATAGAAACTTGTTTTCATTCACAAAGTGACATTTTATTTTGCATGTGGACAATGTAACTACAGTGCAACTTACCATAGCAGACACCTCAATATAGCAGACACATGTTAAAAATCGACATTTGTTTTATCACAAGTTAAAATTCTTTTATAAATGTCCTTCTATTTAACAGATACCTGTATAACAAAAAGTTGTGCATAACGGATGTTGTGAACTTACATGTCCTATGTACAGATTTGAAGCCCATGCAGCTTGTTTCAAAGTTAACTACAATGACCATTTTCCACTAGGTCGCATTACATCACAAGTTCACCTTGCATTGATTACATAATTTGAAACAATCTTGCTTCAGTCAGTGTAGTTACAATGATGGATATCCAAATGAGAAAGTGGAAGCTCTGAATATCTTGTAAATTAAACACTTTATGAATGAGTATGGGTGACTTAAGATCTGGCGCAGATTTAGTATATAGTTAATCATGTTCTCAATTTAAATCCTTACATTTCAAGGTCTGACATATAACGCTGACTTTAGTGAAGAAAATTTATTTAAGGTCGGTAATGCAAATGAGCTTGTTCACTTCAGGTTCAGGTGGATTAGAATTACAAGGCCCAAGGGTATTTTTGTTAGCACAATCATTGCTTTATAAAGGAAGATTGTAGGTTACAAATAAGAGTAGATAATAGAAATGATGACTATTTTACATTTAGATTTTTCCCAAAATCACTGTCGACAATTCTGCCAAGTGTTGAAATCAAACACTGTTGCGCCAACCTTTGACCTTTAGATACAGAGGCTAACTGTGTTTAAATGATTTTTATGTGATGTAATTTGATGACCAGGATTAAATTCCTCGTGCATGTTAGTGCAATAACATTATATTTACTGTTTCATTGATACTCGATTCTGACATTATCAGTGCTGGATTTTAATTCTTATCAAATGTAATAGTGCCATTTTTTAAGAATGTAATTCAATTATCAACAAGAACATCTGCTTTTTTGCATTCTATCCAGTAGTCATAACTGTACAAATTGTAAAACATATCAAGAATACTGACTCTGCAAATAAAGGTCACCAGGCTACAAATGACACTTTTGTCATGTTCTTATTTATATATAGGCTTCACTGTATAGTAAAATAATGAAAGTGAAATACACTTGTTAGCTCAAACGGTCATAGACCAGAAGAGCTGATGGGATGGACTGTTGTCTGTCGTCCTTTGTCCATTCATCCATTATCACAAGTATGTTATTGCTACTTCTCCTAAACTACATGTAGGATTGCCGCGAAACATTACACACAATCATCCCAAGGTCTAGTTGGTCCTAAATAAAAACAGTGCTGCTCTGCCATCCAGTATGACCATCATAGAGACTATCTTGTAGATCTTAAATGTATATATAGTCCTAGGATGGGGACTTTAACAGTTTCCATGTTATGAGCCATGGTCAAGTTCCCAATGACATGGGCACAACCCAGGGTCTGTGCTGGATATATGTCTAATTTGGTCTCATCGTGCCCTTCAAACCTATATATAGTTATAGGCTTGTGATCTCAACAGTTTCCAAGTGATGATCCAAGGGCAAGTCTCCTTCTGGGTCTGCACTGGAATGTGTATAATTTCTTTTCATGTCCTTCAACCAATATATGGTTAAAAGGTGGTGATCTCAACTGCTTCCAAGCTATGACCCTGGGGCAAGTCCACAACTTAAGTGGAATGATCCATGGTCTGTATTGGATATAGCGGTATGTCTGGTTCCGTCTCTTGTCCTTCAAACCTACACATGGTTATTGGGTGGGGATCTCAACAGTTTCCAAATTGTGACCCAGGTGAAAGCTTACCCACAGGGACCATCCCTGGGGCAAGATCAGAGAGAGTAACCCAAAAGCCCAATGCGTTTGTTAAGCACTGACCTTGCAGATGACACAAACCAACTTCAGATCTCCACCTACAAGACTTCAAATCTTTAGATTTTTTAAAAAGAAAATAACTATCCCCGAGTCACTGGTCCCGTCCCAAGAGTTACAATTAAAATTTTAAAACTACCATGTATATCTAAAGACTACCCCCAATCATATCCCAATGTTTCAGGTCTGTATCTTTAATGGTGTAGGAGATACATTGCATTACTAATGGAGGGACAGACAGACAGACAGGAAGACATAAATCCCCACATTTTTAAAAGATGCATATGGATAAAAGTCATGTTAATTTTTTTATACTTATTTAAGCATTATGATTGTCAAAGATAAAACTATGAAAAGATTTCAAATACTATCAATACTTAGATAAAAATCTTTGATTGGTCGACAAAGTACACCTTCCATGAAACAGCTTTTCATAACATGAGAAACACAAAACAAATTTACATATATATGAACTTAATGATATAATTAATAACTACAAACACTAATTATATTGACAAGACTTTTATTTTAATTTTCAATACTAATTATACTTTCAATGCAATTATAAACAACAGAAACTCTAGCTGAAACATTATTTTCCATCTACCTTATTAATATGATATTCCAATTATCTTCCAATTTTTCATTAAATATAAATTTGCCATTCAATTGTATGTGGAAGAAATAGTTGTGAGGTACATACAAGTAGTAAATGGAAGAAAGAAAACTGCAAATAACCTATGCACATTGCAGTTGAATATTATTATTATTATTATTATTATTACCTCAAGTTTTATAATTAGAAAAATAAAGCTTTTACAGTCTGTGGTTTTTGTGTCAAGCTGTCAATAGGTGATTTCATGGTATTTGTGTCAAGTTGTCAGTAGATGATTTCATGGTATTTGTGTCAAGCTGTCAATAGGTGATTTCATGGTATTTTTGTCAAGCTCTCAATAGGTGATTTCATGGTATTTTTGATAGCTGTCAGTAGGTAATTTCATGGTATTTGTGTCAAGCTGTCAGTAGGTAATTTCATGGTATTTTTGTCAAGCTCTCAATAGATGATTTCATGGTATTTTTGATAGCTGTCAGTAGGTAATTTCATGGTATTTGTGATAGCAGAGTTCCTCGGATTACTTGGCATTAAAAGTCTACTAAAGTTGGCAACAAGAAAATTAGATCTCTTCCCTTCAGATAATAAATTTAAAAGATTCTGAAATTATTATCTATATTATGATACTGGATAGCAACACTTTTTTACATGCAAACATTCATACAAACCATCATTTTAAAGAACTTAAAGAATAGGTAAATGTGAGACATATGACGATTAGATATATTAAAACAACCTACGATTTATCTATTTCAGATTCAGGCAATAAAATAAAAGATTTCAACCAACACAACTTAAAGACTCTCAAAATTGAGCTCTACTGGAGTAGAAAAAGTTATAACAGATAGTAAAGTATATGCTTATAAAGAACTATTTAATAATATTGGAGTGGTACTAGAAAGTATTGACAAATTAGATAAAAGATGAAACGATTAAGACGATATTTTAATGGTATAGAACAAAAGTTAACAACAGAAACAGACGAAATTAATAATGGCATGGATAAAAAGACTTTAGCATTAAGCGAAAGAATTGATACAGCTAAGTCATAAATAGAGAAATCATTAACTAGAATAATGCTAGATATGGGACACAGATTCTTTAAACTGATGAAAGTAATACAAGGTTGAATGATTATAATACAAGGTTGAATGATTATAATACAAGGTTGAATGATCATAATACAAAATTAGACAAATTTGATATAAGTATAATAGTCTTGGTGTACTTGAAGTTGTAATTAATACACTGGACTTCATTAAAAATGTAGAAAGAGAGAGGAAATATATAAGGAACCTAATTAGCGTTGAGATGCCTTGATATTCCCAAATACCACATCTACACCACTAAAACACTTTCTCATATCCCCAGCGCCACAAGTAGTTAAGGGCTGTTCGTAGAACAAAATGCCTTCGGGAAGCGAACCCGGTTTGTCAGTTTCGAAGACATGCGCACAGACCACTAGATTGAAATAGTTGGCCTAGTATGAGTGGCTACTTAAGTGACGTCATACACGTCGAGCAATGCGTCATTTCTGTTTCTTTTAAGACAATCAGGAACAGAATGTTGTTAGCCAGATTCAGAGGGACCTGCAAGACATTAAACTGACTCTGAAAGGGGCCATTACAAAAGAAAACATTCATTTACTGGTAACAAGAGAGGAATTAGGTGGGGTGGGTGGTGTCTGAAATTGTGATTCAGCTATTTGCAAAAATAGGAAAACAGAGTTGGAAAGAGAATTGGAGCAGGAAATACCAATAGGATTACATGCTTGGAAGAACGACTAGAGTCACTTGGTTTTGAAAATGAACTATTAAAAGAAAATCTAGAAAATACAAAAAACTGAAAATATGAATTTTAAACAAGAACTCATTACAGCAATACATCGGGCAAACGAGACAATGCAGAAGGCAAATCACAATGAACAACATTCCAGGAAACACAATGTGAAAATATTTGATTTCTGAAACAAAATGAAAATCTGAGAATCAAAATTGCTAAGGTAGCGAAAGAAGCTACAGGTAGAGATGTGGAACAGGAAGACATACTTGTCATCCTTAGAATTCCTGGCCCCACAGGTGTACCAAAGCCAATAATCATGAAACTTAAAAATGCGGAAGCCAAAAGAGCTCTTGTTAAGGATAAAAAGAAGATAACAGAAAAACTTTCAATAAGACTGACTGAAGATGTTACCAAACTCAACATGGGTCTCATCAACAGGCTTTCAACGCACTCTAAAATAGAATCTGCCTGGTACTTTAATTGCCGGGTCTTTTAATTGCCTGGTACTTTAATTGCTGGGTATTTTAATTGCCTGATACTTTAATTGCCAGGTCTTTTAATTGCCTGGTATTTTAATTGCCTGGTACTTTAATTGCCAGGTCTTTTAATTGCCTGGTACTTTAATTGCCTGGTACTTTAATTGCCGGGTCTACGCCAAAACGAAAGCACAGAGAAGGCTTATACTTTACCTTTTTGAAGACATTGATATTGTGATTAATTAAAAATCAAAATTATAAATCTTGTCTTTCTGTATGGTTTAAAGATGCAATTAAATATCCTTTTCACCTTCAAATGAGATTAGGGAACCTTCGTATGTGCCCATTATTGCATACATTTGTGAGGACGGTGTTGAGGTTTGTGTATTGCTTTCAGTACTTAAACTATTAGCAAATATCTTTCGCACACATTAGAAATATTATATTTCTTTAGTATCCAAATAATTATGAAACTTGCCGGTTTGGCACAAGCAAAAAATAATCCAATCAGTAACTAAAAGTGTAGTAGCCAAATATTCCTTCAGGTGTTCTATATTAAGAATAATTATGGAGAGAGTTCAAGTTAGGATCCTCATTATCCATTGTGTTCTTAATCTGTCTTGCTGATTTCCCCCTGTAACTGGATAATACGAGTGATATTACTGAGTATTTTGACTGCTTTGATTGCTTTTATATTATTCAGCCTACTCAGCAGCATTTTGGTTTGATAGTTATAACTGTAAAACAGCTTAATCCTCAGGAGCTCATTTCAGCTATAGGGATTAACCAATAATTACAAGAGTAATTCATTTAGTTACTCAGGCTATTTGCTGCATGAGAGGAGCAATGCTTAATGTATAATATGGCAATGGTTAACGATTATCTTTATATTGTCTCTGACAGACAGTAATAATAGTGACTGTGAAAGTGATGGTGACAATACTAATACCTAATTATTAATGGTGTTGTTGTTGTTATCATCATTATTGTTATTGTTGCTATTGTTATTATTATAAAAAGAATAATTTATACAGGCATGGACAAACTTCTACTACAAACTTGTCATTAAAATATTAGGCTATTACTCCTTGGATGAATATCCAAGAAAAATCTTCCAATCCCTAATATTTGCATGTGTATATGCATGCATTTGATTATCATGGATTATGGTTTGTACATATAATACTCACAATGTGTTTGTAGTAGTTGGTAATTATATGTGTCTATCCAACACTCTAGTGTGTAATTATATGTCTATCCAACACTCTAGTGTGTAATTATGTGTCTATCCAACACTCTAGTGTGTAATTATGTGTCTATCCAACACTCTAGTGTAATTATGTGTCTATCCAACACTCTAGAGTGTAATTATGTCTATCCAACACTCTAGTGTGTACTTATATGTCTATCCAACACTCTAGTGTGTAATTATATGTCTATCCAACACTCTAGTGTGTAATTATATGTGTCTATCCAACACTCTAGTGTGTAATTATATGTGTCTATCCAACACTCTAGAGTATGGTATGCTTATAATCCTTCCTATTGGGATTTTCATCACCCAAGTGGTCATGAAAAATCATTACACTACTATAGTTTCTAATTTTTGTTTTTATGTTTACTTGTGTATGTGTTTGAAATTGCATGTTTATATCATGTGTCTCAGCTGATTAAGGTGTATTCAAATATTTTTTGTGTTATTTCACATTATACTTGTGTTGAAATTTAAGTTGTATTATTTAACAATTATGAATAATCAAATTAAAATTTTATCAGACAGTCTATACAGCGCCAGCTTAAAAAAGAGATATCCTCCACAAAAAAGGCATCCATTATATGTTTACATGAAACACACCGTACTGCGGAGACTGAAAAATATTGTGAGGCAGAATGGGGTTTCCGGTGTGTTTTTAGCCGTAAATCTAGTAATATTGATAATTTCACCATTTTTGTTCGTAATAATTTTGAGTTTTTTTATCCAAAGAATAAGATGTGATGATGATGGTGGATATATTGTATTATAGATGTTGATTGATAGAAATATAATAGTTTTGATCAAACCTATACAGCCTTAATGATGATAATCCAGAATTCTTTAAGAATCTAAGACAATATATTGTTAGTTTTTATAATTTATCTGTTATCATTTGTGGTGACTGGAATGTTGTTCAGGACATGGAAATTGATACATATAGTATTATTCATGATAGAAATCCCAGGGACCGAACAGCAGTCCAGGATATCAATAATGAACTCGATTTACTAGATGCTAGATTTATTTTCTTGGAGAAAGCCCAGTCCCCTCCTCCCTTTTTAAAAACTTTAACAGCTTGTAGAATACTACAGCTAAATATGTATCTGCTATTGAGTGTGTAATTGTATGTATCACTTCCCAATCTGAGTAACACCCTATTTGTCTTGATGCATGTTAAGACACATGTATATTCTTCATTTGTGCCTGACTCTGTGTGTGTGTGTGTGTGTGAGAGAGAGAGAGAGAGAGAGAGAGAGAGAGAGAGAGAGTTTGCACGGGATATTTATTTGTATTTATATGTTTATATTTATTAATATATAACGAAGAGTCAGGATTGCTCAATAATTATGCATAACTCCCTTAACACTGTGTCAGGTGGTGTGAAAAGGAATTTGTAAAACTCTGACAGTCAATTAAAAAAACAAAACAAAGGTATTTAGTTAGGCAGGTAAAAGAACACCCCAAAAAGATACCCGTCACTTTATGAAACGTACAGATCCAAGAACGGGTCAATCCCTGTGGAGATTTTTTTCAGTGCAACTAGAGGAACCAATTTGGGAATAAATATGGTAATCTCTCTCTCTCACCAGAAATATGGCTGCCATTCAATGTTGTAAGAAACTCATTAATCAGATGGTATTTCTAACAAAAGTGTATGCCAGAAGTAATATAATTTCTTACTGTGTATAGTGATTAATTATTAGGTTTAATACGAAAACCATTGTGTGTTGTACAATAATTCACACTTAAATGTAGTCTATTAGGAAGCTAATTAAGAACCAGTGGGTGGCTACGGGTGCAAAATCTGCATTCAGTTTTTTTTTTTTTCTTTTAAATATACATTCATTTCTTTTGGTGAGTGGAGGGAAAAAATGTTTCAAAACGTTCAAAAAAGGTGACTGCATTCGTTTTGGTTGGAGTCATGGTGTCACAGTGGTTAGCCTGCAAAACTCGCGATCATAAGGATACAGGTTCGAATCCTGGTCAGACCAGGCAGAGTCGGTCACCACGGTGTGTCCCTTGATAAGGTACTTCAGCTATTGGTTGTGCACGATATAGCCGTTCATGTGTTGATGTTCTGTTAAACACCAAACAAATACAAAAACAGCCCATAGGAATCATTTAGTAATAAAACTTTGACTATTAATTCAGTTACTAATTAGTGAAACTCTAACATTAAAAATCTGTTCCATTATAATTCCGATTATAACTGTGCTGCTGCTGATGACGATGATGGTGATAATGATGATTACGATGATAATATTTATTCAACGCATATGGTTATTTAAATTTTATGAAATGAAACTTCGCCCAATTCAGCAAAGAAACCGAGGTGACAGTAAATTAAAGCAGTTCTTGTATTTTGCAGGTCTAAAACCTCAGTGTTTCACACTGATCCTAGTATAAAATTCAAAAAGTTACACGACTTCCGAGTTGAATGATAGAATGCGAAAACTTCCTTTGTAATATCGTTACGGACAACTTATATCAAAACACATTTATGAATTCAATATATATATATATATATATATATATACATATATATATATATGGGCTACTTGTGTAAAATCTTGATCACTTAAGAATGTGTTGAATGAGTAAAATCTCTCGCTCTCTCGCATGCTAGATACCTCAAATGTCAATGTTTAGTATCCATATATCTATATGTGTGCGTGTGTGTGTATGCGTGTGCACAACCCGTAACAATTAAAACAGATCAGCGAACATTACTGATGGTAATTTATTCATGGTGATTAGACTACAAAAAGGAAAATTTCAAGATTTTTGTATTCACAGAAAATCAAGACCTTCTAACTTTAGTCTGTTGAAAGAAAGGAAACAAATTTTTTCAGAGATGACGATTTTTTGACAGAAGGAGGGAAAGGGTCACCATCATGATATTTTCAGAGCTACTTATATATCCCTGTTGCACTAATCCAGATAATATTTCCCTTTTAATTATCTTAAAAAACATACACAATGTTTATATAGACATCCATCAAATATTGACTTTATTAATCAGACTTTGATTCAATTTATTCTGTCTCTTTCATAACAGTGGTACAGATCTTTAATTGAAGTACGTGATGAAGATTCATTTATATCTGCATTTCTAAGAATTAAAGTGCAAACATTTATCAAGCTATACCTCAAGGTGAAGATATACATTGACCTACATATACCATATCTGATAATATTTGTTAAATATTTCTTTCATTTCAAAGTTTATTTTTTTTCACTACATTAAGATTCTCAATTGTCACATCGCTTATCTTGGCTAAAGTGACTGTGTGCATAAATTGGAGACTGTTTGTATTAAATATATACAGAGGTTAAATCTAAACCCAAATAAGAAAAACTTTCACGGTTTCTTAAAATGGTCATCTAAAAGTAGATTCAGTATGTAATACAAAGTTTATCTTATTGTTTAATGTGATTATCATCATCATCTTTATTTCCTTCTGTAGAAGATTGCATGATATAATAATTAAGTACAATAAATCAACTGAATACAATCATTAAACTTTCCTAAAAATAAATAAGTACTAAAATAAAGAAATGAATACAAACAAACACTAGTATAAACTAAAGAAATGAATACAAACAAACACTAGTAAAAAATGAAAGTATTTCATGCATACAATAATGTCAAGAGATATATAGTGCGACTATCATAACACTGTTCGTCTATGGTATAAAATAGAATATTAGACTCAAAATCCTTACAGCACTGAGTGGATATTAAACGTCTCCTCACTAGGTTCAAATTATTTTCAATTTCTAAACCTTGAGAAGACACATATAAATTGCAAGCGATACATTTACTCTCGAGGCAGTATATCAAACCTCGATGATGTGTTTTGCATTTTTATTTGATGCATTACATTCGCTTCTTTTTGGTTGCATGCTGATTTGTGCAATATAATATCAATGCAATTTATAAATCTTAGTGGTTGTCTTTAAAAATGCAAGTTGCAGCAATGATTTATCTTTCAGAATCTAGGCATGGTAATTCGTTAGTATCAAACCCAGTCATTGATATGTCAAGCTTACGCCAAGCCGGGCTAGACAAGAATGTTTCATCAGTTTGACCTATGTTTTTTTTTCTTTCTTATATATATATATATATATATATATATATATATGTCCTAAGGGGTTAAAGCTAATATGGAAAGTCACTAAGGTTAAAGCTAATATGGAAAGTCACTAAGGTTAAAGCTAATACGGAAGGTTTTGTTATATATTTCCTGGTTTATTTTGAAAAGGTGACTTGTTTCATGTTGCATGTTGTAACTGATGACCTTTATTAAACGAACATTCATCATGCTTTTTGTTTTTGCCTTTGTTTTCCATTTCTTTTTCCACGATAATTCGTTTTACAATCTTGAAATATGCAATAATATTGGCCAGGTAACCACAGAAACTATCATGTACGATGCTGAAAGCTGTGCAAAACATGAGATATTTCTTTTGTTTTTTAACTGCTAGTCGTAATTTTTACTTGGACTAAATCATACTTTCCTACCTTGCGTTGAAAGTGAGAGTCATACTGATAAGTGCTCTAAGAAAGACATCGCTCTAACAAAATAGAGGAGGGATATTTGCACTTAAAAGTGAGATACAGAGGATATTTATGTTTTGTTTTTAGTGAATATAAGAAAATATATCACGAGTGAAGTGGAAACATTATATCGTCTTTTGAGTGGCGAAGCCATGAGTGACAATATGAACAATTTTCTTCGACACTCCTGATATATTTTCCTATATCTACCAACAGAAACATGATTTTCTGTAGTTATATATTTAAAGGCGTAAAACGTCACTTGCATGAATTATTCCCTTTATGTCATAATACAGTCAACTATAGATAACTGAGCCATAATTACTGCAAGCAATATGCAACGATAAAAGCAGTTCCGTAATTTTATAACAATTAAGGACAGTAACTTTCTAAAGTGATTTAGTTTTCATTAGCAAATTTCTAGCGCGCAATTTATACCATAATATTGCTGGACTAAGAGAATATCAGTGTGAGCTCAGATCCGACATCTAAAAAATCTTGAAACTTCAGATTTTATTGGTTTCGATGTTTTCCTTTTAGAGGTATGCGTATTTATTTTGCTTTTTTGCGGTCAAACATGTATTTAATGGCCATCACTATATGTATGGAAAATATTTTATAGGTTAGTTAAGGAATTATTTTCAATAAAGAAAGCAAAACACTGTCTCCCGAAGGGCTGAATTCTTAGTGTGAATTGTATTGGCATTTTTCGCGAAAGTGTTTCATAAAGTACGTTTATGTTGTGATTTTATAATGTATTATGTATACATGGCATCGCCATCCAGATGTTTACATTTGTAATCCAATAATGGAGGTGAATTAGCAGAAACGTTTGGAAAGTTACAAAGACTTTGTTATACAAAACCCTGATAGAACACGTTTTGGTGTTTGCATTTGTTTGATACATATGACAATTACAATTTTGTGGAATGACGATACTCTAAAATCACTAAAAACAACATAATTTTTAATAGACCTTGAAATGTTCTAATTTTACAACTGAGATTGCTTCAAGCATTATATGATTTGCAGATATATTTCTTCCATGACATGTGCTTACTTGATAAATCTTTTATTCCAAGGTGAAGATACCGTTCGTCATTGTAATTATTACGATCAACTGAAGCGAATATGAACAACATCATAACATGTCTGTTGTTCCTTGTAAATAGCTCATTGCATCTTCGGTGCAAGAGTTGACTCTTCATTGTTGGCTCTACCAAAAATATCCAACAAACGCGCAACGCAACATTCTCTCTGCAGGCGACGACTTCCACTGTTTCATTTAATCTAACCGGTTTAATGTAGTTTATCTCAGTACCGGTCTCTACTCGGTCAAAAATGTTACACATTTGCTGAGATATAAAGTTCATTCTCGATTTTCCCAATCTTCTCTACTTTCATTGGAACTCTGTCAAACCAGTTTCAGGATCTATCTAATTTGTAATTTGATGGTCTATCCATATAATGATTTTGTACGATTGTTGAGATTCGATGTAAATGAAAAAACTCATGTTGCTTTTTATCAATGTCACAAGCTTTATTTTAAAAACACATTCAGGAAAATCTGTATATGAGTATCCAATGATCGGTTGATAACTATCAAAGTGCAATGTTTTCATCTATATTCATATTTTAATTGTGACCATTATTAATATGGATCTGTTATGGGAAGGAGTTTAGTCTAAGCAGGTGTCCCTTTTGAGCAGGTATTCACGTAGGCATGGCTGAAGGTTATCGTGACTCCTGAAACTGAAAAAAAAAGTTTAAGTTAATGCTGGGATATTTTCATAATCACACTGAACTCTTAGCTGTGAAGCAAAATACTGCCCAAAGTTGTATTCCCTACTCGGCAAGAAACCGATTTTGTTCTGCAAATTATGAGTCATGACACTGTCATGACTTTTACCATAATTTTGTATGAGGAAGGGGAGAATATTGATTTATTTGAATATCTCTGTCAATTCGTGTGCACCTGGCAAAACGCTGGCTAAAGTTTTTCTCCCCTGTTATGTAAGAAGCCAAAGGTTTCTAGTTTCTACAAATGAAATGTCTTGACATCAGCAAGAATTTTGCTGTAATGTTGGATGTAGAAGGGAGAGTGTATTGATTTCACCGACGTGAAACAAATCAGCTAGCTGTCAAACATTCTATCTTTCTTGATAACCTAACATTCCTGCATAAATCAAGCAATGAAATATATGCAATATATCAGCTTTAAAATACAAGCAATACAATTTGACAGGCTCTTAAATGTAAGTTATCCGATTGAAAAATTACTGAGCTTTTCTATACAGCTATCAGAATATGTTGAACAAATAAAAGGGATTTAAATATTGACGCAATAAATAATATGAATTTTAGATGTTTCTCTTAGCCATTCAAAGTAAAATTTTGTTGCCGTTTATTGTTGGTGATGAACCCCATATGAACAGGCCGTATAATTTTATAGATCACTCAAAAATACAAAGCTTGCTTTTTATACAGTTCACCAGCAAATCCTATACTATTGTGTAGACAAGTAAATAAAAACAAATTTTTAGTGTGTTCTACTCACAAATTTGAATGTCAAATACTGTTCCAAATCATTTAATTTAAGTTCTGTTGTTGACTTGTTGCAACGCCATTTAGGTTATAAAATTGCTACATAATAGGAAGATTCCAGAAAGCAGTCTGTATATCATGGCTAGTTACACAATGTAAACTAGTCTATTGTTTATAATGCATATGAAAAGAAATCATGAAAACTTGAAAGCAGAAATAACGATAGTTCATTTGTTGAATTTAATTTACTCATTTTTCAATACAGGTTTGCTTTTTGTGCAATTATTATGTTGCACAATTTTTTAAAAAATACTTTGCTCTCTCCTCAAAGCACAATAAAAAAAGTTCAAATGTTCGTTTAGGAACTCGAATGTACGTTTGTTTTATTGAAATTATGTATGGTATATCTCTGAAATTTCACTATGTTCTAGGAAGTCAAGAATATTTATTTCATTAGTGGTCCAGAAATGTTCTCGTGTATGGACTGGATATTTTAAAAAGTTTAAAATTTTAAGTCGTTAAAGTGGTACACGACTGTCATATACATAGCCGGCACTGCAAGTATTGTGCAGAGGAGAGAGCTGTAATTTGAATTTATCACTGCATCACTTTGTATTTTATATATTGTGAGTAGGTGAAAGTCCACGCCAACAAGATTAAACTCTTTTTAAAATTTTAGAGTGGTCCAGCTCTCTCATATATCCACTACTACTTGTTTATTTAACAAACTTCTCAATGTTTGGATTCAATGTCTTAAATTGATAATCTCACAAAGATGATGAATGAGTCTTTCACCCTATATCAATGCAGTGGGCATTGGTCATACCCCGCAGTGCGGACTCTCAATACATAACTTGTACCCAATATTCACAGTGCTATTGGCGCCAGTTAGAACGACCTACAAGTGTCTGACACGGCTGCACACACATTAAATTTTTAGATAAAAACGACTACATTGTTTGTTACCCTTTTTGAAAGATAACAAAATCAATATATCAAAATACAAGCAATGGCTTATTTTTCAATGAAAGGTTTATTATGACAGTTTTAACATCAATAAATAGAAAAGAACTCCGACGGGATTCAAACTCATTACCTCTGAATAACTTTTTCATTCACATTCACTCTATATACTGGTCTACTCTGAATATACCATGCAGAGTGGAAAATTTAATAAATCATCATAAAGTATTATACGTTTCGATGAGATTTTTAAAATTTTCTTTAAAATAGTATTTTTATGTGGTACAGCACAGTCAGGCACATCCTTAATTTATCTTTAAAGTAAAAATGTGTTAATATTATCTTCTATGGAGTGAATATAGTGGAGACTCTCACTTGCTTTTTATGGTAAATATGAAATATGAATTTAAAGTCGAGAAAATCCCTTACTAAAACAAGTGCAACAAAATAACTTATGTGATGCCTATTTTATTTAAATTTAAAGCTGCCTTCTCGCTTTTTTGTTATATACAGAAACAATTGATGCAAAATATCTCAAAAGATATGATCTCATCGAAAAAAATCTGTGCCATGAAAAACTAGCCTCTTTGGGACAAACGCCCATTAAGTTCGACCTTGACCTTTGAGGGCTGAGATAAGCCAACTACTTTGGGTGAGATGATAAAGAAATCATCAAGTTAGATCCGCCACATTAGACTACTTTTTAACAAATAGAGTGTCTAAATGAACGCGAAATTAAAACGAGATGGACTGATAAATAATGTTTAGACAAATATAAAATTGTTTTTTTATGAGTTGTCACTGACAAAAATCGAAAGGCAGTTTTCATATCCTGTTATTCCACTCGGAAGTCCTGTAACTGTTCTAATTTCATACTTTGCTGAGCGCAGAACACTTCGGTTTGGACTTGCAAATACAAAGACTGCTTGTCACCTCGATTTCTCGAATAAATTGGGCGAAGTTTTAATTCATACTAATTCAATAAACAATAGCATAGAATAATACTTATCGTTGTCGACATCATCATCATCATCGGAGTTATAATCATAATGACAATTGAATAGACTTCAAAAAATAAAGTTCAACTAATTGAGAAGTGAATTAATAGTCAAAGTGTTATTATGTAATAATTGATAAGGGTTGTTTCTTTAAATCTGTTTGGCGTTTGACGGAACATCAACACATGAAAGGTCATATCATGCAAATCAATAACAGACGTGCCTTGCCAAGGGACACACTGTGGCAGCTGACTCTGCTTGGTCTGAGCAGGATTAGAACTGCATTCTTATAATCTCAACTCTTGCAGGCTAACCACCATTGAACTGTGGCTTCAACCCTAAGGGATGTACTCACCTATTTTGAATCTTTTGGAACACACCTTCCTTTCTGGCACCACTGCAAAAAAAAATGTTTTGTGTATATTTGTAAGGGAAAAAATGTAAATATGAATGTTTTGCACCCTTATCAATCTACTTTTACTTAATTTGATAAATCTGCAATGAAGTACATGTAACTACATAACTGATTACATTTAAGTGTGAATTATTCTACAACACTGAGTGGTTTTCTTATCAAACCTAATAATAATTCAGTTTACACAAGAAGGAATTATATTGCTTATGGCATATCCTTGTGCTAGAAAATATCATTGATTAATGAGCTTGTTACAATCTTGAAATACATCAATATTTCTGAAGAGAGAGAGAGAGAGATATTACCTTATTTGTTCCACAATTAGTTCCACTAGCTGCACTGGAATATTCTGCATGGCATTTGTTTGATTTGGGGTCCGTGCATTTCATGAAGCGACAAATATCTGCATACACACCCTTAAAGAAAAGAAAGAAAAAAAACCAGACGTATAGCTCGAGGAGCATAAGATTACTTAACTCATCAACCACAGTAGCCCAAATATTTTAATTCTGTAGTATGTGCGCATGACTTCGAAACTGACGAACGAGGTTTGATTCCTAACGAAGACAATTATAGTTTGAATCTTGTTTCTGTTACGTTTTGTTCTGCGAACAGCCGTTAACTGCCGGTTGGCGCATGGGATATGAGAAAATCATTGCGGAGGTGTAGATGTGGTATTTGCGAATTTCAAAGCATCATAACGCTAATTAAGTTCTGTATGTATTTCCATTTTTATCCACAGTTTCGATGGAATCCAGTGCATCAATTCCAAGTTCAAGAACACAGAGACTATCATGCTTATATCAGGCACTAAATAGGAAAAAAAAGAAGAAAAAAAATCAGCTTGGGTTGTGCTGCATAATCTCGAAATAGTTCTATTAGAACAAAATGACTGGAATTTTTATTTCAAGTGACTTTGACAGATCAGACCGAAAATCATGGCCAGCGGTATAGACTTGGCTGGTTCTGGCGACTTGCGGGATACAACAGTTTTTTTTAATTTTTTTTTTATTTTTACAGTATACAGAAATGGTCAATTTCTGTAATTCCAACTAGGCTATGTGTGGAATTCAAAATAGACATGACAAAATGAGAATAAACGTAATAATTTAATGAAAAAAATAAAAGAAATAACTTCCAACTTCTGAGACGGAAAATTGCTAGTCATATGCTATTATGTTTGAATGATAGCAATAACAACTGTGCTAAAAAATCAATGATAGGGCTATTGTTTGATTATAACAAACACAACTGCACTAGACATTCTCTTTTAGGATGAATGACAGAACAAAATTTTAAAAATAATAGTTATTGCACCAGAAATTTGATTGTCGGGTAGATAGATATACAACAAAAATTACGATTGCAAAATCATATCAGGTAGCAAACCCCTAGTAATTAGGTAGCTCATGGTTAACGCAGCTCACCCTGCATCGTATAAATAGTTTCACTATCTCGTCCGATGTAAGTTTGTATGTTGGTTCAAGCTAAAAATAGTTTTTAAAATGTTTTGTAATACACTGTATGACCCAAAACTAAAACTAAATGTTACAAAAGTTCCTTCCCTAAAGTTTGAGAGTAGAGTCAAGCAATAGAAAAGTCTATGAATAGTATCCATTGTCGCAATGCAACAAATCTTATTATTTTGTAGCAAGGCAACAAGTCTTGTTATTTTGCAGCAAGGCAACAAGTCTTGTTATTTTTAGCAACGCAACAAGTCTTGTTATTTTGTAGCAACGCAACAAGTCTTGTTATTTGTAGCAAGGCCATACTTAAGCTTGTTAGAGGTTTGGTTGAATCATAAACTCATTTTAAATGGCAGATGAACTGTATAAACCTCTTCACACCTTGTGGTTGATTTGAATAGCATTTCCAGATAACAAGTATTTACATTGTTAGTAATAATTTGTTGTCTTGTATATAGATCTCTGTGTACCGTAAGATCCTTCTTTCATGCATTTCATTAGTGTGCTCCTTGAATATGTCCAGAGGCTTGATTGTTTCTGTTGCTTTATGAATAATGCTTGGACCGAATGTCATAATATATTCCATATGTTGCTTGTTGTCATCCTTATACTGGTTTATATCATGGTCTTACCATTTCAAGGCATGACCTAACCATTTGCAACCATGCTTAAAGAATGAGGTTTGGTATGTAACTTTGTACCGTGGTTAGACGAACTGTACCCCTTTTATTCCAATCTATTATTTCCCGTAGGATATGTTGGACGTTTATATCATTTGTGAATTTAATTACCTCGGAGACTTTATTTATCCCGGAAAATTAATTTGATTTATCGTATAGATTTTATTAGCAATTTTCTCTTTATTTCAAAACATCTATGGTTTAAAAAAAAAAAAAAAAAAAAAAAAAAAAACACCTCCTACTGCATTGTAAGGTGGTTGTTGCGATATAGATTCTCCATTTGCTTTCCTACCTCTTGCTTTTGGTGTTTTATACTCATGTTGAACTACTTCTTTCATTGTGCATGTAGTGTGTGGGACATTTCTATTTAATTTAATTTAAAAATGATTCATTAAAAATGGTTCATTGTAACGAGCATTGATGCAAACCTTTATGTTTCATCAGTAAAGCTATGCTGATAGATATCCTCTAAGGTAATGTGTTCACACTGTTAACTAACTTTTATCATTAGTACATGATAGAACAACATTGTTCATTCTAACTGTTTACATCTCGGGATTGTACGATCAAAGCAGTGTCACTTGTTAAGTAGTTGTACTGATGATATAATAAGCCTACCTTCTAAATATTAAATTTTAAATTTTCTTTTGATAACAGACTTCATTATCTTGTGTAGCGGAGATAAATCATTATCATTGGTAACTTGTTTCCCTGGTGCGAGGGGATAGACATTGAAATAGTTGTGCAGGTCATTAGGAATTTCCAAATAAACTTCTAAACAGTACTCAGTGTCTTTATCATCAGGGATGTGTAACATGCTCTTATTTGTCCATTTAATTTCTTTTTTACTTCCTCGTCTCATGTCTTCCATCATGTCTTTAACACATTGCCAACTATATATATATTTTGGGAATCAATGCACATTATTATTGATTTTCGTTTCGTAGCATCGTACTTTCCATCATTTTTAATTTTTCCATCTTCATCTGCATATAATTAATGTTGTTTCTGCGTATCTTTTAGGAATCAAAATAATCCGGCCGCCTTCCCCTCTCCTGTCCATTAAATCCCACTTGCAATCACTAGAAACATGTTATAATCTGACAAACATTCTAACTATACTGCTGATGTCTTCAACTTCATCATGTGCAAGACCCATAGCATTGTAATAATGCGCTTGATCTGTTTTGTATTTTTTTATGCACTTTTTGCTAAATTCCTCCAAATATTGCTTCACATTACGATGTCTTTCTTGACGTAATGTGCCCCGTGACATTGTGTAAGTTACGGCAGTCATCATTTAAACTGTTTAAATTGAAGAGGGATGAATAAAACGCTATTGTTTCATTGAATCTATCAAATGAATCAAAGTACTTAAATCTATCAAATGAATCAAAGTACTTAAATTTATCAAATGAATGAAAGTACTTAAATCTATCAAATGAATCAAAGTACTTAAATCTATCAAATGAATCAAAATACTTAAATCTATCAAATGAATCAAAGTTCTTAAAGAGATCAAAAGAATCAAAGTACTTATAGTGATCAAATGAATCAAAGTTCTTATAGAGATCAAATGAATCAAAGTTCTTATAGAGATCAAATGAATCAAAGTTCTTACAGAGATCAAATTAATCAAAGTTCTTATAGAGATCAAATTAATCAAAGTACTTATAGAGATCCAATAAATCAAAGTACTTATAGAGATCAAATGAATCAAAGTACTTATAGAGATCAAATGAATCAAAGTACTTATAGAGATCAAATGAATCAAAGTTCTTATAGAGATCAAATGAATCAAAGTTCTTATAGAGATCAAATGAATCAAAGTACAGTCCTACCCGTTTATGTTGACATCCTTGGGCCCGAGGAAATATTGTCGACATAGGCGGATGTCGAGATAAGTGTTGGGGGGGGGGGGTCTGAAAAAAAGATACAAGTTAAATTCATCTGTAAGGGGTGACCTGTCGTCAGTGAGTAGGATTTACACTCTGAGAAAACAAACAATGGAAATTTTGAGTACATGAAGACAAAACCAGTGTGAAATACACTTGTATATTGACAAATTACATGTTGGTTACCTTTGTGTAATAAAATCCACAATGCATTAAGTACATGTATATGAAAATCCATGAATTTGTGTATGGGTTTCATGTTAGAAAATTTATGCATCAGTCACATCCTGATATGAAACACATTCACTACGATATTCATTGTCGGCATTAGCACATGGTTGCATAGTTGTTATTTACATGCTTCAAGTACATGTACTTAAATTGGCCTAGATTTTGGTCAGTCTGTTCCCATCTTATTGAGGCTACGAAGGGGATGGGGCTATTCACAGGGAAATGAAAACCTGTCAACAAGTTGGTTTAAACAGTACATGTATTTATTTACAGAAGTCATCGTGAAAAGTACATAAAATTAAACAAGAGAAATGCCGCTGATATGATTAATGAAGGCATAATATTGTATACATTGACACATTCTAATGAGGTATTAAAAGAAAATGATTCATACAATACAATATTGTAACAATGTCAGCTCAAGTAGTATACATTTAAAATACGTCCTGGAGATAACAAGTTATGAATTCTCTCAAAATACAAATACATGTAGCAGTAAAAGATTTTAATGACAAATACATATACACCGCTCCCTCGATAACTCGCGAACCCGCTTATAACGCGGGTCAGGCGTGGATCCCATTTTTTTAAACTAAAAAATACAAAAAAAAAAACAAAAAAAACAATTGACCCTATTTTTTTAAGGTAAAAAAATCGCGATCAAAATACCAATTAAATAAGTTTTGTCAAGTGAAATATGTGTTTTAGTTCTATCTTTTAATTCAGTTTCAGTGTAATCATCATAAATGTAATATGCCCTCTTGTATTCAAACGTGAACAATATAATTCAACCGACCAAACTATCGACGCGAGCGTTTCCGTGAGAATCTAATTAAGTGCCGACCGTTTTTTTTTTTTATCTCTGACTTGCGAAAGTATTTGTTGTGTTGTTACACTCAGTTAATAGCAGACCTGCTTTGTATTATCACATTAATTACGTCTTTTGTATCAAATCAAACAAAGGGGGTGGAATAACAGAAAAGTTAAAAGGTGTGCAAATCCTGCTTGCGTAAGAGCAAGCAGTCACGGCCATGTGTCAGGTCAACTAATTTCAATTGATCAATTGAACACCGTTATAAATATTATTACGTAAGTAATATAATTAAACTACCTTAAATTAGCCTACTCATTCACAAATGTGATCAAAGATAGTAAGCCAACCAAGTCAAATGAGGACTTGGAGAAATAAAAAGCTTTGTTTCACAGATACGGTTCATTACGGAGAAGCAAGTTCCAGAGTTTGTATTGAACTTAAAATTTCTAACTTGCTACTCAGGGGTTTCCTTAAAGATGAGATGATGTTTCACTGTTACAAGATATGAAATCATGGCATTCATATTTTATTAATAGAACAATAAATAAATCGAGTTTCGACGTTGACGGTTGCTTCACGAAAAAAATGTCTCAAGTTTTTGAAAAAAGTAATCTTGTTTAGTTGTGAATCAGCAACAACAAAAAGCAGTGACGTAATACACAATGTTTCCGCGTACACGTGTTGTTGAAACCACTTGGACTTATGTTGTTAACGATCTTTCAGAGGTTCGGTATCTTGAAAATAAAGGTAATTTATACAGAAAAGCAAAAAACTACATTAGAAAAAAGCTCTTTATTGAAAATTATTCCCAATGTAATTATTAAACGAGTATTCAGCCATTAAACAGCCCCATTACCCCCCCCCCTGTGCGGTTTTCTCGATGTCCAGTGGGGATGGCATCCCCTTCTTAATTTTTTTTAGGTCCCTCGGTAGCTCGCGCCCTCGCCTATAGTGCGGTCTATGTTTTTGGATCCCGTTGTGCACGAGTTATCGAGGGAGTGGTGTAATTGAGATTATTATCTATAGCATAATCAATGCATAAAATTACAATAAAATTTCATTTCATTTAAATTTAAATTAATTAAAATTAAATGTTGTTAGCACAACAAGTGGGCATGGGAGATAACGAGAGGACATGCATTTCTGAACTTCATGCAAGCTTCTTCTGTTTGAGCCTTGATAGTTGTTCTCTCTCGAAAAGACGCTGCAACTTTTCCAAGTGACCATGCGCTTCTTCCAATATTACCAATGAGTTTGATTGCGCAAAAAATCTTGTCAAACCATCGCACAATGAAAACGCCTCTCTGCATGAAACACATGGTAAAGGTAGTGTTTCCGATTCATCATTAGCATCAGTATCGATTATGTTGTCTTCCGTGTCATCTTCTGAAACGTAATCCATTTTGACGGCAGCAATAATGTCATCATATGCTAGAGCTGCTCGGCATTGTTCCTTGTCATCTGTTTCAATAGCCATCCAAACAAACTCATCTACTGGAATTCCAAGAGCTTCATGTAATCCTTCTTCGTCAAGACTATGTGGGATATCTGATGGGGAGAATCCATGAAATTCCTCGTTTTCGGGAAAGAAGGCGTGCATAAAGCAGTTCTGTATGGTCTCTGGCTTCACTAATCCCCAAGCTTATCTTCCTTAAATTCTTTTTGCTGATCAATCGCAGCAAGCATTTTGTGGGCGAGAAGTTTTCGATAATGTAGTTTTAGATTCTGGATGATTCCTTGATCCATCGGCTGTATGAGTCACGTTGTATTGGGCGGAAGAAAAATTAGTTGGACGTGTTGGAGATCGTCCACACGTGGGTGCACTGAACAATTATCCACAAGCAAGGCAATTTTTCTTCCTTGCACTTTCATCTTTCTGTGTCGAGTTTCCTTATCCACTCCATAAAATTGTCCGACATCATCCAAGCTTTCGTGTTCGCATGATAATCCACAGGAAGATGGTGCACATTCTTAAAACAGCAATGCCAATAACAAGAAGTGGCATTTTATCATTGCCAATCATGTTCGATGTGACTAGAACAGAGATGCGGTCTTTAGGCTGTTTCCCACCAACACATGGTTGACCTTTGATGCAGTATGTCTTGTCTGGAGTGCACTTAAAGAACAAAGCTGTTTCGTCCACATTGTATATATCCTCAGACTTATAATTCTGCAATATATCTTTAAGTTTGGCTTTCCATCCATCAAGCTGTGATGTGTCTGCTGAGTTGGCTTCTCCACAAATCCTTTTGTAACCGATGTTATGATGAACTTTAAAGCGACTGAACCAACCACTTGTTGCAGCAAAGTTCTCCACACTAAGTTTTTTCGCAAAGAAATCATATCACGATCTATGGATAAGGTAGAATGTGCAATGCAGGTTTCATTGAACCATTTTGCTGTGGCCTCCTCCACGTCTTCAAATTTAGCAGTCTTCTGCTTCTTCCTTTGGGGAGAGCAGTTACCTTCAACGTAGTTTTTCTTTATAGACTCAGCAGCTTTCATCCATCCTGACAGGGTGGTATGTTTAAGTGAAAATTTTTCACAGACATCTTTGCGAGATGCCCCACCCTCAACTTCCTTAACAGCCAGATATTTAGTTTCCAGAGACTGTAAATTTAATCTGCATTTTACACTGCCATTGGTAGCCATCGTAAAAATAAAGTTAAAAAGGAAACTTTCACAGCACAATAAACTTGTTTTAATCACCGATCGCTTTGGAAAATGCAAGAATCGATCAGATTTCATTGCTTTTATTCAAGTTCGGTGATGATTTTTTTTAATGAAGGGTGCATTGTTTTTACTGAACATTGTAACCGGGTTGCTTTGATGAAGGGTACATGTGTTACATGTATTTAAGTCGCCGCGAGAGGCCAACTTTATAGGACCAAACAAAAGCCTGTTTTTTAATCCGACAGCGACATTAAAGCCTGGCGGCAAGATCAACTAATTGTTGAACAAAGTACAGGTCCGAACTGGCCGCTGGTCGACATAAACGATCCGGCAGCAAAGCCTGGTGACAATATCAACTAATTGTTGAACAAAGTACAGGTCGGAACTGGCCGCTGGTCGACATAAATGATCCGGTGGCAAAATTAAAGCCTGGCGGCAAGATCAACTAATTGTTGAACAAAGTATGGGTCGGAACTGGCAGCTTGTTGACATAAATGATTAGAAAACAAAGGATTTGTACAAGCTGGGACCAAGGGCTTCTGTCAACATGTACGTTTATTTTTTATCTCGACGTCGACATAAGCATGACAAATTTGGTAGTAATAGTAGACCAAGGGACCGGGACTTTGCCTTTTTGTCAACATAGGCGGCTTGTTGACATAAGTGATGTCGATATAAGTGGGTAGGACTGTACAAAGATCTTATAGAGATCTAATGAATCAAAGTACTTACAGAGATCAAATGAACTGAGATCAAATGAATCAAAGTACTTGTAGAGATCAAATTAATCAAAGTACTTATAGAGATCAAATGAATCAAAGTACTTATACAGCTATATGTCTCTTCGCAGAAATTAAGGTTGAATATTTTTAAGATGATTAAATTGTCTGCATAAATTTTATGTCGCTGGTAGTTTTGGTTTGTTATTCATGAGCCTACATCATGAACAGAAAGCTATGTACAAATCTAATCGTCCTTTCTCGTGAACTTTCTTACCATATTTATTCTATCCAATCTACAAAAAAGTCATCACTTTAACGAAATACATTTATCATCTGTATTTGGAATAATTTTTGCATCATTTATATGCTCTTGTTTAACCAGCGCCTTGATACATATGTGTGAATTATATTGAGGTAAGTTGTGAATGAGCAAGGGGACGAATGTTTCATATTTTTTTCCAACACTGCTCTGTACCTCCAGATGGTGTTTATAATTCTGTTTGTTTCTAAAACACATTCAAAATCACAAAAAATGACATACATAACTTTAAACTAATGATGTCATTTTTTCAAATCCAACAATATAACCTTCTTCTAGCATGATGTCAACCATATTTTCCACTTTGAAATAAAATCGTTTGTGTTCGTTTATTTTTTCTGCTGTCTTCTGGTAATTACTGTATATACTCGCAGGTCCAAATGCAAACAACATAGACCCTGATCTGCTATCGCATAATGTGCCGGCAGATCAGGGTCTATGTTGTTTGCTATACTGATTAGTCCTTACAAACTGCACAGACCCAGATCTGCCAGCGTATTATGCGACGGCAGATCTGGATTATTGCAGTTTGTAGTTGATATCGATTTATACGCGAGTATATAGAGTTTATCATTTTCTTGCATATGCTCTTCCTGTCTTTACTTTTATCAATTTCATTCATTTGATCCATTTTTACTAAAATGTCATTCATGTGATCCAAAATCCACTTAGTATTCACAAGGATCTTTTGGGCAGCTGACTTTATCATATTATTATAATATACATCCAGCTGACTTCATAATATTATTATAATACACGTATCAGCTGACTTCATAATATTATTATAATACACGTATCAGCTGACTTCATAATATTATTATAATACACGTATCAGCTGACTTTATATTATTATAATATACATATCAGCTGACTTTATAATATTATTGTAATACATGTATCAGCTGACTTTATAATATTATCATAATACACCTATCTGCTGCTTTTGTTTCAGGTTGGATGAAGAGAATCTTCTCATGTGCATAAGCGGGTTCAATTTTACATGTTGTCTGGGCCAGGGGTGGGGTGGGTGCTGGATGAAGGCAATATTTTGTGTGAGTTCATTTTACCAACCGGCACCATTCTCCCTCTAATTAATGAACGCTTCATAAAATCAAAGATGTTATCCAAGATGCTATGTTATCCTCCCTTCCATATCTGTTCATTTTGCATATTGGTTTCCACGCAATAGAAGTTCATGAGCTCAATGGAAAAACTTAACCTAAGCGCCAGCAAAATGTGAAATGGAGGTCACAGTGACCTTTCTGGTATATATATATATATATATATATATATATATATATATATATATATATATATATATATATATATATATATATATATAACACATTCTTTTGAGGTAAGGATTTAATACTAATATAGATGCATACAATCATCTAGTCTGATGATTCTACCACGAACAGAGCTTGAGAAATAAAGTTAAAACACAAAATTTAACCAACGTTACTGAAACATGACATCTGGGTCATTGTGACATATTTTTTCAATGAAGGTGTAGCTCTCCTCATATATATATATATATATATATATATATATATATATATATATATATACATAAAGATGTATGCTCTCAACGAGTTTCATGAATCTAGGTATACTAGGTATATATGCAAGGAACCCATTTGGTCATGAGCAAAATGCGTAAAACTTCACCTTATCCTGTACGATGTGTAATGTAGGTCACATTGACATTATTTTGTGGTAAGGGTGTAATAATTAATAGAGATGCACATAATCTACCATGAACAGAACTTGAGAAATAAACTTCCAACACAAAATGTAGCCAAAGTCAGTGAAACGTGAAATATGGGTCACATAGACCTACTTCTACACCAATGCTAGAGGTAGTACAATAGCTATCCTCTACTTCATAGTTCAAAATGTGAATCTGTAAACCATTTTTGGCGGCATCATATTTACAGGGATATTAGGTTAAAACTGAAGTGTCCGACTATAATATCTATGTAATAAAGTAATATTTTGCTAGCTATATAAGTCCTGATGATAATATCTGTTATCCATAATACTGCTGCTGAAGTTATTATTATTATTCTTAGTTGTCTTTATGGTGGACTAATGAAACAATATAAACTATATGCATTATTATTTCTAAAAGTTAATGTAGAGGAAAATATTTTAAAAGTGCAAAAATATTCTTAGACCCTCGCATATTTCCTGAGGGTACTGCAGATTTTTTTTTCTTTTATTCGGTACTAAATAACCACATTTGTGCTGATGTATGTTTAAACTCTATACATATGTACACACCGCTCATTTATTGTTGACTTGTGTTGATGTATGTTTAAACTCTATACATATGTACACACCGCTCATTTATTGTTGACTTGTGTTGATGTATGTTTATACTCTATACATATGTACACACCGCTCATTTATTGTTGACTTGTGTTGATGTATGTTTATACTCTATACATATGTACACACCGCTCATTTATTGTTGACTTGTGTAGATGTATCTTTAAACTCTATACATATGTACACACCACTCATTTATTGTTGACTTGCATTGAGTTTGTAATAAAATACATCAAAGAGGAGTCGTGAGTGAAATAGAATTGTATAGAAAGAAATCAAAGTCAATTGAAAAGTTGACCTAGCTTATCATACTACACACAAAAATACACACACAAACACACAATGTATATACCCCACATAAGGTTGAGTTGGCTCCATTAATGAACTCACACTGCTGATTGGGAGTATACACCTCTCCTGACTGTTTCATCATATAGTTTTTCCATTCCTTCTCACTGAAAAAAACACCCTCTTTGGACAAGCACTTCCTGAAATACGAAAATGGACTCCTTACAGTGATAGACATAGATATAAATGGCACCTACCCACTCACTTTCCTACCTACTTGCCTACATGCATGCAACTGTATGAACATACCCACCAACCTATCTACCTACATACATACGTATATACATTATGGCATGTTTGTTCACTGGCAGGAAGGAAGACACACATAAACAGGTTGGATAAAAAAATGGGTACATATAAACAAAAGCCGACATGCCTGGAAATACTTTCTCTTCAGACTAAGGTATCTTTTATTTATTATTTCGAGATTACTTCTTAACTTGCTGAAGTTCCAAACCGACTGGTTCCTCCAAAGTGGGTGCGTAAATTTGTGTTCCTCCAAAGTGGGTGCGTAAATTTGTGTTCCTCCAAAGTGGGTGCGTAAATTTGTGTTCCTCCTCAGCGACTACTGGTCAAGTCAGTCACCCGTACCAAAGGTCATCCGAAACGAATTCAAGTTTATAATGCTATATGTCTCTATATACATTGTACATACTTTTTCTTTAGTGTACTCTTGAACGATTCCACGGAGCATTTCGAGAAAATCCATGGGTTGGAAGTGTATGGTATGGCTGGGTCAAATCGTATTACATCAGGAGTCATAATAAAGAAATCATCAGCCTTACAATTTTCGGCGTCCCCTTCACCATCGTGCCATGCTCCAAGACTGGAAATAACAAACAGACAAGGCTCATGACTATACACCAGATACAGTGCAGCTTTGACAATCAGAACTTAAATTGATTCCTCTGTCTAGCGTGTCAAATGTCACTCCACCATCACCTAATATAATTTCCAGAAGAGAATGGAACAAAGCTTTTCTTACATTCAGGTTACATATTTGATGCAGGAGGTTATTTTATTAAACTGCTAGTGATGGTAGCCAAACAACAAAATAATTTGCTATCAGAACACCTGAATTTTAGACAGTGTTATACGATCACTAGCCGGTAATTTTAATAAGCATATATCCTTAGTAAATTCATCTTTTGTTATCTTGTAGGACATAGCTTTAAAATAATTCTGAATTTCTGCATTCCATTGTTGCAGATATTTCAATTAAAAATATCTTTTTTCATTTTCAACAGTTTATGTTATAGAAACTATCCTAATGCTATATGCCATATAGTCCTGTTTCAGAACAAAAGAAATGGATTTAATGGACCACTGATCTATCTAATTATCCTGCTTGGTGGAATGTTCATCTAATTCCTCAGTGGTTCACTTCCACGGCTTATACCATATAGAAGGGTCGGTCAATCGGCCTGTCAGTAGCCTCAGTAGGTCACTACTTGTGCTTATACTATATAACAAGGTCTGTCAAACGGTCTCTTAGAAGCCTTGGTAGGTTATTTCTACAGCTTATACTATATAACAAGGTCTGTCAAACGGTCTCTTAGAAGCCTTGGTAGGTTATTTCTACAGCTTATACTGTGTAACAGGGTCTCTTAGAAGCCTTGGTAGGTTATTTCTACAGCTTATACTATATAACAGCTTATACTATATACTATATAACAGGGTCTGTCAAACGGTGTCTTAGAAGCCTTGGTAGGTCATTTCTGCAGCTTATATGATGTAATGAATACAATTAAAAGTCTTTATAACTTGAATATTTCTCAGCCAGTCCTAATCAGCATTTCACTACCTGTTTCATAGTTCTCTGTTAATCTGCATTATCTTTTCTCACAGAAAGAAAAAACAACAACAACAAAACAAACGATTTTGTGAAAATAGCTATAATAATAAATGGCTGCGAATTTTCCTCAAATCTGAGAGGTAAGTTGATTATTTAACTTTCCGTATCTTACATCGATTGCATACTGAGCATTCTGGATTGCCCGGATGATTCCGTGATCTGGTGCTTGAGATATAGAAAATATGAAAAACCCGGATGAAACCAGCGACCATGGATAGGCGGCCACTAACGGTTGCACATGTGGAAATCAGGATTCCAACACAGGGCACCAGAAGTGCTAAGCGAGAGAACTTGGATGCGGGGGGAAAATGGGGTGCCAAGAGTCAACTTACTTGTGTCCAAGTTCATGTGTTGCTGTGGTCTCCGTAAAAAAATAATCACTTGACTCGACGACTGATGTTCTCGTACCCAGGTCACATATCCCTTTTCTCTCACAAAGACCTGAAAGGAAATAGATAGAAGAAGATTAGATATCATAATTACATTCTTCAAGGTTAAATTTCAAAGCCTATCAGTTGCTCGAGGTGGTTGGGTAAAATATCCTCATCTAACAGCACGCACCAATCCATGCTCAATTTAATAGAATTTATTTTATTCATCTCAATTAAATGTCATTCTACATAAATTTCACTCAGTACATGGCAAAGGCGTAAAATATTAATGCACGAAATTTAAAGATGCCACGGTGATTACTTCAACGTAAACATGTATACTGATATTAATATAGTGACTACACGCAATGCCAATAGCTACATTTTATTGGTCCGAGTGTGTGTCACTATGGAATTGGATATAATGACTCCTGCCAGATCCGAAATGTCACGTCACTGAAGAAGAACGAAATAACCTCATGACATATTTGTTTACGTTGACGCCCATTAACGCAATTTCATCTATGGGGGCACTAGTACTTCTCGCAAGAGAAATAGTTTACTGGCAGGAAACTAGAATAATTTACTTTAAATCGCGTGATATGAATTATATTCTTTTATTGGATCACATTAAAGGTATACTATATTTGTTAGCCAGAGTATATGTGACTCAATAACTAGATTTAGTGACTTATGGTTGACGCGATTGCGGAGGGAACCAGTCTGAGAAGACCAGTTATGTAGTCACGAACTTAATTCCTAACAAATATTGTACTTAACCCAAGGAAGTTGTCACCCTATGTTTTAGTACATCTAATTCAGTCAGATAAAATAAAATGACACATCTTTCATGACTGGAGGAGAAAAATATGTAAAAAAAATGACATCAGTATATGTTTAACATGATGTCATCATTGATGGCACCAGTTTGTCACACGAAGACACTGATTCTTCACTAGAGGGTACTAGTTCTTGCCATGGAAATAGTTCGCTGGCATTGCATAGGCAGGAAGGAAGTCGACTTTTACTTTAAATCTGGTAGAATGAATTCTCTTCATTCATTAGATCGATTACATGAGTTGTACTTGATATCGGATATGACCACCATTTGTGCGAATACATAATAGAAATCGTGGCGTCATGATGTCGCAAAGTCTACTCACTGTGACCAAGCAACATCAACTTGTCATATACCAGATTCCAGTAAAATCCAAATCTCTGTACCACTCTTGCACACTTAATTGCAGTAAAACAAAATGAGGAATAAAAGTATGATTTTTATTTGATAATTCAACGTGTTGATTGATGAGGTCGTACAATAGGTTTTGTCGACACCGAACACGTGATGACTGTGCAAATAGTTTCACAACTCATGGCGACTCATGCAATTCATGAAACAACACCCATGACTGCGCATCACAATAATCACTGGGTTTGATCTGCCTTGAAACTTAAACTTACACTGGAGTACATCTGCTTATCAGTTGTTGTTCTATGTAAGTCTATGTAAGTTCCTCAATATATGCATCCCTGAGCAAGGCTTGGTTGTCACAGGTTACATTTGTTTGGTCATTTATATCATATATTCATTTATTACATATATAACTTCACATATTCTGGTTTAGAGTCACATCATTATGTACCCTGCAGGCAACTTCACAAGGTATACTCTGCTGTATAGTCATATTATTATGTGCCCCGTAGCCAATTTCACAAGGTATGTTCTGGTATGGTCATATCATTACGTACCCTGTAAGCAATTTCACAAGGTATATTCTGGTATAGAGTTATAAAATTATGTGCCATGTAAGCAATTTCACAAGGTATATTCTGGTATAGAGTTATAAAATTATGTGCCATGTAATCAATTTCACAAGGTATATTCTGGTATAGAGTTATAAAATTATGTGCCATGTAATCAATTTCACAAGGTATATTCTGGTATAGAGTTATAAAATTATGTGCCATGTAATCAATTTCACAAGGTATATTCTGGTATAGAGTTATAAAATTATGTGCCATGTAAGCAATTTCACAAGGTATATTCTGGTATAGAGTCATAAAATTATGTACCATGTAAGCAATTTCACAAGGTATATTCTGGTATAGAGTCATAAAATTATGTGCCATGTAAACAATTTCACATGGTATATTCTGGTATAAAGCCATATCATTACGTGCCCTAGGGGAACTTCACAAGGTATGTGTTATATACTGGGAAGAAGGAACAAGAATTATCCAGTTTGAATAATACTGACCATGGGCACTGCTTACACGTGTGCCTGACTAGAGAAAGCTGGAAAAAAGGCGACACCTCAAACACTTCCTCATTCCTTTATTACTATCTGAATAAACTTTATTTGTGAAGAAAGCTTTGAATATGTACTCTCAACTTCTGTATATGTCCATGTCCTGATTTATGTATTGATATGTTGTGTGAAATATGAAACTTTGACATGGATCAGATGAAAACCGAACTCAGAAAGTGAATGGCATTACGCAGACAGTAGACAAGAACAGAAGATTTCAGATTATATAAGTTAATAAAGATCTACATGACTGTTTAGAAGGAAACTTCCAAGTCTTAACCTTATATAAGTTATTAATTTTTAAAAATGCAGCCATACTGAGTGAAAATGGTTGAATTCGCAGCTGGGGCTAATTGAGAGTACTGTAAGTAGTGACGAGGAGTTTATGGGCATTTCACTGTATCTACCGCTGAGAAATCAGAGTTGGTTGTGGTTGATAACAATATTTTGGACATACTGTTTGACGATGAGTTCTCAGACGAAGCTGGTTTGCAAAGTGACACCAAACATGACAGAGAGGGAGAGACCAAGTACTTTGTCGCTGAAATCTTATATTGAAAAGTTTTACAAATCTAGACAAAGTAAGAAAGACTCAGGGAGTCATGTCCAGATTCAAGGCATGGTTAGAAAAGCTCTCCCCCCCCCCATCGTTCGGAGAAAACATTGCCTAATTAGAAACTTATATCGGTCCCTAACTGACCACTTTAATGAAACAGGATGGTTTGTACCATGGACCAGATACTCTTAACAGTTACCACAGAGCTATAGAGAGATATTTAAGGGGCACTAACTATGGCTACAGCATTTGATCTTCAAATGAGTTTGCTACCTGCCGCAAAGTGCTGAATTCTTCGCGCAAAGACCTTAAACAAAAAGGTTTAAGAAATCGAAGAACAAAAACTTCTCAACCATGCACCTGTTGATCTCTTTCCCAACTGCAGCACCGATGACACAGAGAAGAAACACCATTTCAGCTTCAAACTTTCAAAATACGGTCTGCGGAATTTTTTAAAATTTTTTTTATGCATCAAGTATAAGTGGAGGAACATTCAATTTGTCTGTTAATATTACTGAGGATTCAAATTCATCGAGTAAATCTGAGGATAAACATTTACAACATAAAGTTAGATGTATCATAGACAGCAGCAGCTCTCTTCACTCTGATTGAAATTTAATCTTGTTACAATGTTGGGGAGACTTTTTCATCACTGGGGCACAAGCTAGAAATTGTGTTCTTGCTTAAATTTTAAATTCTTGCGACTTTTCAAGTAGAAAATAAAAAAGAAGAAAACTAAACAATATTGTTTAGAATTTTCTTGCTAAAAATATCCAAATGATCATTACAAATCTAGTCCGCATGTTAGAACGAGACTGAATGTTCGTTCTGTAAAAAAAATGCATAAATTGTCCCATGAAGTATGTATTTAACATGTTTGCTTATATATATATATATATATATATATATATATATATATATATATATATATATATATATATATATATATATATATAAATATATATATATATACACACACACACACACATACAAAGAGAGCCAGCCAGCCTGACAGAGAGAATACTCGCACTATATAGAGTCACACGTTTAACCGTCACCCTCGCTTATTGACAATGAATTGTTCAAAACAAATTTTCTGACTATATAGCACCTGTGTCATAAAGTTACCCTCGCCTATGGCCATCCTTCATCATTCAGTCTGGGAAAAAAAAGCGTTTTTCTACAACTACAGTATATTCCAGCAGGCAATAATGTTGTCCTTTTGTTTTTCGAACAGTAACTGCATTCAGCGTATTCTGCCGCTGGTGCGCAAATAGATTTGATATTTTGAAATCTTGAAATCACCTAAATCCCTGCAAACTGTGAGATTCTGTGATAAACATGACTCATTTCAGAGATAATTGTGCGCATTAAATTTCAATCTTATAAATGATTCATGGTTTTCACTAATGATTTATATTTCGACATCATAATGACAGAAATATTTCACTTAAGACAACATTTTATAAGTCACACAAGAATTATGAGATTTTTAATTTACGGAGCGACTTGTAATTCTGAAATGTCTCATGATATCATTAAATTTATATAACAACACAGGATGCAAGTTTAACATTTATTCAATTATTAGGAAGTACATTTATTTGATATTTAGTTTATTAAATCGTTTCCACTCTTTATTTATTAGTCTTTACATTTAGTATTTAAATCTCTATCCCTTTATATACCTTTAGCTGCTCTGAATAATCTATGTGGTCAGAATCCCTCGTTATAAAGTAATTTTTTTCCATGGATGAATGTGGTCTTTATAGCGAATGTAGAATGTATATACTGTATGTGTGTGCACATGTCTGTGTGTGTGTGTGTGTGTGTGTGTGTGTGTGTGTTAGACCATTTATCCATATGGTCTGTTGAAACTCATGTCCAAACAGTGATTTTCCAATAGAACCTGACGCGCATAGAAGGTGATAATAGGTTGTATTTTTGTAATGTCTTACCATATGTACATGCGTATAATTTCAATCCAAATGCAAACAACATAGACCCTGATCTGCTGTTGCATAATGCGCTGGCAGATCAGGGTCTATGTTGTTTGTTCTACTGATTAGTCCTAACAAACTGCATAGACCCAGATCTGCCAGCACATTATGGAATGGCAGATCTGGGTCTATGCAGTTTGCAGTTAGTATCGACTTATACGCGAGCACACACGGTATGTTATTGCTAGTGCTCTTTGCGTCGCTATGTTTCTACTTGTCTACTTTTTTAGTACCCCTGCCCAGTCTTTTATGAATTAGAATTGTTAATGTGAAATACCTGTCAGCATTTGCTTTTGGCAACATAAATTTGAACTTTTGAACTGTGGTAAATATGTAATTCATTAATTGTGTAAATGAGTCTCCAATATGGTCCCTTATACCTATTCCCAGTAAATAACTGCAATAGTAATTACCAAAGACTATCAGAGTTAAAATACCATTTAAAGGCAAATGGTCCATTGTCCAAGATGACATACTGTACAATAAAAGAAAGCTGTGTTCAAAGGGCATAATTATTGTATTCAGTTGGATGAAACAAATATTTTTTACATCTCACAAGTTGCATTAAATAGCCAATAGCCAACCCCCACAAACCGATAATAAAATACTCTGTGTATGTAATATATGTATGTATATATGTATTAGGGTTTACTGGCATGTCCGCTTAATATCTGCAATTTTGGTGTCGATTAAAAGTAAAGGCCTAAAAAAGATAATATGAAGAATTTTTCTAAAAGATCTATTAAGATAAAGCCATCCAAGTAAGGTAAATATGAAGGACTACAAGATAAAAGTTAAAAGGTAAAACTGTTTAAATTATGTAAAAGATATAGAAAAGAAAAGAAAATGGTAAATATATACAGTCCTTAAAAAGTAGCATCAGCATTTAAAAAAAAAATATAAATCTCATTCCCTCAAAAGGTTCAAGATGTTATCTGATGGTACATAATCATAAAGTTTTTAGCTGAGTTCACTTAAAAAAAGAAACAAAAACAACAACAACAACAACAAAACTGTTTCACAGGGTGGAAGCTGATACACTCGCCAGCAAAATACTGAGCAAACATAAATGAAGTGTATTGATTTAAGTATGTAGGACTGGGTCAAGGTAGGGGCATATCATAGCCAGTAAGATCTAATCCAGTGACGGGAAGTTTATGGAGCAAATTTCATGGTTCAGTGCTGATATTAGTAATATTATTCTTTCAGGCAGAAGTTACATTTTGCGCGTGAGTGTTGATGAGTTCCTGGAATTTTATTATTCTTCTATTACTTCCGAGTTTCATACATTAATAGTTATCTCATGAGATCAGCAATGTATTTTTGTATGTCCCTTGAATAATTACACGAAGTGAAAGAAACTACATAGCAAAACTTTATTCAGATCCATCGAGCAGTTTTAAAGATTCCTAATGCTTTTCACAACAACAAGATAAATATAAGTGATACGTTACGTAAATTCAAACGTGTGTCATTATACTTCAAGATACTGCTAAAATGTGCACTTTTTCATATGAAATCAAATCATGTCCAAAATATCTCCAAACTTTTTAACAAATTTCAAGCGACTGTGATCTTGCAGCATAAACAGAGTGAACTAAACAACGTCACATGTACGGACAAGTACTGTTTTCACAGATGAAGAACTTATGCATATGGCGACATTCTGTGCATCGTGAAAGTCGTCGATTGCGGAAAAGAAATGACAAATTATTCCATAGAAAAGTGCTGTAAAGCACAACTTCGTTGAATACCGAATTTGCTACACATTTTACATTTAATAAATTGGTTTGTCAAAAGCAGTTTGCATTCCTTTAAACATAATTTATTTGCCATAAATGTAAACAAATGAAAATGGTGAGAAACTCTTTTCGATTAGATTAAGCCCTTCCCCTGTCGTGATAAAGACAGGTGTGAATTGCAGCAAAAAACAAATATGATTCTGTAGAATTAATACCTTACATATATGGGCGATCCTGAGAAAAAAAGGAGATAGAGAGAGAGAAATTATCTTGACATATTAGGCAAATAGCATTGAACATGTGCAATGAGCAGCAAATGCACAGAACTGTAAACTACCCTAAGGCATGTATAAAACTATATATATTTGACTGAAGTGATATCAAAATGTAATAACTGAAGCTCAAAAGCTTGATGTTTTTAAGAATTCTTAAGTTTATAACGGCTAAAAGTTCAAATCTTTCCTACTGTGACATCAAATTAGCTGATACAATTTTGAAATATAAGAGATTGTTTAAAAGTAAATAGACACCAACCAGAAAATCCATCCATGTATCAAGAAAACTTGGCTTATCTTCCTGCTATACAACAAGAGGAGATTTGTCGGACTTTGAAAGTAGTCATTATGCAATGGGCATTTTAGCGAGGCTTAAAGTGAAACATTCAGATTTTTCGTCGCCATGCACCTATTCTGATGTTGCCCAAAACAGGTTCCAATATATATGTATACATATATACATACACACAGTGACACCTCTGTAAACTGGCCCCTTTGTAACCCGATGTCCTCTGCAGACTGTCGTAATATTTTGTTCCCAATAAAATTATAAGGTTGTTCTAATACAAACTGAACCTCCAAATTCAAGCTACTGTCTATGAAACGGACAAACTTTTTGTCCCTATCTATCTACATATATATCCTCAAACAAAACGAGATTAAGCGATCACCTGCATATATGGACCACTTGTACGTAAATACATAGTTTCAGTGGTTGTAGTTATATATAAGCCAATGCATGTTTAACTGTATATAAAGGCTACTTACTTATAAAGACCACTTTCAGATGGTCATGTGAGTGAATATTTATATGTAGAATTTGCAGTTTGGTTCTGTTTTGGCAAAGTAAAACGCCATTTTAGCTGAATAACGCCATGAATATGTTCGTTGTTTAGTGTCATATAGCTACTAATAACGTCATGACCACATGATCTGTGGATATACTGCATATCACGTGACGTGTGGTCATTCAATCAAAAGTAATCATTCACAGGAATCATATTATACCGTAAAACTCCAAAGAACATGCCGGTTATAAGACCACCCTCCTAAAAAGACTAAAAGTTTAAAGAACCAAGTTAGCCTACAGTTTTTAGCTGATCCTATCATGATGACCACCCTAATAATATATTACCACATTTTTCAAATCCGATATGTTGTCCCGTTAGCAATAGGAAAGTTTTATTACATAGTGATTTATATATATATATATATATATATATATATATATATATATATATATATATATATATATATATATATATATATATATATATATATATAGATAGAGAGAGAGAGAGAGAGAGAGAGAGAGAGAGAGAGAGAGAGAGAGATATTTGTTGTAACAGAGATAAATTAGAATTAATGAATGAGAGCATATGACAAAGTGAAACATGTCTTACGAACCACTTTGTTAACATTAAAATGTGGTCTCTGAAGTCACGTAGTCCCTTAGTGGAGGGTTTGTTGAACATATTATGTATCAAATACAGATTCAACTTTTCTCTTAGGTATTACTGTATATATGTGTGAAAAATATTAGTTTAAACTCCTCACAAATAATGATTATTATGTGTGTAAATGGTACTGCGTTGAGAATGGTACTTCGTTGAGAACAACAATTGTAGTTGTAAACAAGCATAGACTTCAAAAAATAACTGATTCATTCAGTAGGAGATTGAATGCATGATAGGAAAATAACCCTTTCTACTTTGAACATGTAGAATGATAGTATGTGTTATACACTCTGAAAAGGTTTACAAGGAAATACATTGGTAGCGACTTTAATGTACCATTGATTTTAATGGAAACTGACTCCAAAATTAGAAAGCTGTCCATGTCATGCTTTATACATATACAAATTTGTATGGCACATTTGTATGACACATTTGTATGGCACATTTTGTATGACACATTTGTATGGCACATTTTGTATGACACATTTGTATGGCACATTTGAATGACACATTTGTATGGCACATTTGAATGGCACATTTGTATGGCACATTTTGTATGACACATTTGAATGACACATTTGTATGACACATTATTTGTATGACACATTTGTATGACACATTTGAATGACACATTTGTATGTCACATTTGTATGACACATTATTTGTTAGACACATTTGTATGGCACATTTGTATGACACATTTGAATGACACATTTGTATGGCACATTTGTATGACACATTATTTGTTAGACAGATTTGTATGGCACATTTGTATGACACATTTGTATGGCACATTTGTATGACACATTTGAATGACACATTTGTATGACACATTATTTGTTATCAATAAGATAGAGAGGTATATATTGTGTGTACTTAGCCATAATAGCATTACGACTAACGTGAACAGTGTACAAGTCAAACCTAAAAATAAAAAATAATCGCTATGTGAACTTGTACAATACGCTATTTTACAGATCGGCAAAAGTATTTTATCCTCATTTACAAACAAGACCCTAGCATTCATAGCAAAGTATTAGAGAGCTTGTTAAAGACACCTGATAACAAAATTTAACATTATACATTAAGAAAAGAATTTGTCATGAAGCCTGGAAAAGATAAATTTAAAGGAAATAATAATAATAATAATAATAATAATAATAATAATAATAAGAAGAAGAAGAAGAAGAAGAAGAAGAAGAAAATTAGATCGGGATAGGCTGAATAAACTTGCATCTATTTTACTTCTACTCATTTGTGATATAGTTTGCCATATGAGAAAACCGCCAAATAAACCTTTATTATATGACATGAAATTGATATCCTCGTGCCTTAGAGCCCAAAAAATCCCCATTACAATCGAACTATTGCCTCTTTGTACGAGTGATGTCCCTTTGCATAAGGCCAGGGGTCATTCGAGATAGAATGACATATTTATCATAAACAATTATTTTAGAAAAAAAAAATACAAGAATCTATTCGGTCTCATTTTATAGCAGACATAAACGTTTATAACTAAAATCTGCATTATTTACAGATTTAACTGTCAACATTCCTGCTATATGAAGACTGTTTTACTCCAAATGACCTCTGACCTTTGGAGCTCTTCAATACATAGAAAGCAACATTGCGAGTGATGTGTCAATACATCTATTGCTCTATCATTATGAAGTTTACCACATAATTTGATAGACAAATGAGAGAACGATCGTCCATCACAGACCTTGGTATGAGATATGGAAAATACATATCAGTGCATAGACTGCAATACGATTTCTAAAAATTATGCATGACACTAATAAAATATGCATCTTTCTATACAAAAAAGAGGAGAACAGAAAAGGGAATGATGTCTACATAACAAGTTGCTATCCCTTATTATTTGAAAAATTCGAAACTAGTTTGATTTACTTCATTCGCTGAAATAGTATGAATGAGCTCTCTCTCTCTCTCTCTCTCTCTCTCTCTCTCTCTGTATATATATATATATATATATATATATATATATATATATATATATATATATATATATATATATATATATATATATACAGATGAATTATCAAATGTGATTTATCATACCTTGATATTTTTTTTAGGATCATATGGATTTACATTTCATGTGGACTAACGGTCTTTAGGTTCATGTTTAAGAAATGTTGATCATGAGCCAACCTTTCTCAAACAACAAGGCAATCTAGAAATCAGTCCAAACATACACTGCATATAACGAGAGACAAGATTGATGAGCGAGTTCAGTTTATAGTTACATCACTAAGGGTAACCCTAACGCTGAAGATATGATGACTACACGCAGAATACGCTCAAATTACGCGGGGAATACATTCCAAAACACAGGGTTAAATGTCAGTCAAATGTACGTTTAGCCAAATTTTAGTTCAAATTGTTGAAGAAGAACCACCTTCTTGGATCCATTTTGGAGATATTTCTATGAACTATCACAGGAGGAGTTGGGGTGGGGAGATAAATCTTCATAACATAACATTTTTTGCATCTCTTTCCAGCTATTTGCTGATATTTCTGCTTTAAAAACATCACAATAAATACATTATTTCATGATAAGTTCACTTGTGATGAGTTGACATCACAATACATACTAGACAGTAATTGGGTATGAGCAAAGGGTGATTAAAATGTACCGCAGGCGAATATTAACTTTTCCACTCCAAGTGTTAACTTTGTAGTAGTAATATGGGGAGATATGGCCTCAAACGGGAATTAACATTATGCCTGTAGGTTAATACGTATGGGCCTCTAATGCTTCAAACGAGAAATGTAATGTTAAAAATGTCTATAGGTTTAACATTGAGGGCTGACCTCAAATGGGAATTTAACATTGGAGTGACCAACACCTACTGATCTACTATCCAACAATCCTCAATAAACAAGCCAAAGAACACTTGGACAAACAAGACCACAATTGGATATCTACGACATGAGAATTCCAACAGGATATTATTTTAATGCTCGACATCTCGTCAAAACGATTTCAACTATTTGCAACGATAAGTTTGGCAAAGCGCTGGATAAAACTCATCGAAGTGTGCTGTTCGAGTACCATCCACCTTCCCATTGTCTCACATTGGATTTTTCCCGATGCCGAAATGTCGTTCATCACCTTTTCTCCCAGACTGTTTGCTATTCTGGGTGGAATCACAACTCTCACTTCCACCAAAAACTCCATCGACAACAACATCCAATTCTTCAGGTATTTTCGCTACCTCATCAAATTGAGCGAAGGACTAAATTGGATGTTTGTGTACTCTGATATCGTTGCTCCATTGCTGAGAGTCATTCCTATCAATGTCGATCCTGCTATAGCTGCTTACGACGAAGGAGGAAAGATGTATCACGTTCACCGAGAATTTGTACGTCCTCATTATCTTCCTGTCAGTCAATCGTATTTTGACATGGTCAATATTAGCATAAAACAAAATATTATATTCTTGAAAGGAAAAGTCACCGTGAAACTACATTTTCGAAAACACTTCTCCAATGAATTGTAACAGATGTATCCAGTGTACCGAGGAGTAGCTAGACAATGAGGATATGGTTTGGGAGATGTGCTAAGATCAGCTTTTCATACGGCAGCACCACTCTTGAAACCTATGCTCACTCGAGGATTGCATGTTTTAAAAGATGCGGCTTTGACGCAAGGAAAAGAATTTCTCCAAAATGTATTCATCAACCAACAAAGTCCCAAACAAGCCTTACTGAAAGCAGGAAAAATATGTGTTGATTCGGGACAGGTAAAGAACTCCTGGGTTGCTGAGACACCTCTATAGATTCACTTCACACTCTTTGCGAAGGTAATCATTCCTCCTCAATGCCACAGCAAGGACAAGGCAGAAAGAGACGTCGAAAACCCTTCAGACCTCATAGACACGACCAGAAAAGAATAACAAAAGAAGAACAGTAACATATTTGGACTTTTTTATTACTAAAAATGATGCACCGAGATTCTTGCGAATGTTCCAAGACAGAACTCGAACTGTTTGCCATGCCACTGACAATGGATACGATGCAAGAATCACAATGGGTAGAATTTCATCCTGTGTCGTATTTGACCACCTCAGTTCCAATCAAGTTTGAAATCAAAGGACAAACCGAAGATAACATCAGTCTGAATAACAGCTACTTGTACCTGAAAGTAAAAGTTCTCAAAACAGACTGCATCAATCCAGGCATCGATGCCAGAGTAGCTCCCATTAACAATTTCATTCAATCGTTGTTCAGCGCAGTGGATTTGTACTAGACTAAAAAACTGGTTAGCAGCAGCATGGACACTTAACCTGACCAAGCGTACCTGGATAATTTCCTGATGTATGGAAAAGTAGCAGCAAACATATATCTGGATACCTTAAAGGTGTGGAAACCTAACACTTTCTATACCTTCAACGAAACAGAGTTGACAGAAGCTAACGATCTTCACAATGTTGGATTTAACCGCCCAGAAAAAAATTAAAATCAAGGACAGAGTTTAGAAATGATGCATCGTTTTCACTTGGGCATGTGGTTGCAAGACATGTAATTGTTGAATTGTATCGATGTAGGTCTGAGACTAAATCGTAGTAGTACCATGTTTCATTTGATGACCAATGCTAACGAGTACAAAACTATTATAGAAGAAGCCAGGTTCTACGTGCGACATGTAGAAATTTTACCTAAAGTGGGAAACGACATCAGTCAAGCTCTCAACAGATCTACAGCCAAGTATTCTCTACGACGAGTGGAATTCAAAATCCTCATCATTGCCTCTGGACTCCGATCCAAGATCGAAGATCATCTCTTCCAATGTCAGCTGTCTAAAAGTTTGTTTATTGGCATCGTCAGCAATGGTACCCTCAACGAAACAATGAATCAGAATCCTTTCCAGTTCCAACATTTTAATGTGTCCAAGATACAAGTCGTCCAAGATCGGCAGGCTTTGTGTAGCAGACCTTTTGCCATGAAAAATTACTTGAGATATTACTTAACTCTGTTTGAAGCCCCAGGACAATTAGGAATCAACAGTACCCATGGAGTTTCGTACTCCGATTATGCAGGAGGATACGCTTAGTGGGGATTTGATTTTACTCCAGACCAAGGCAGCAACAAGGGACATTTCTACCCTATTAAATAAGACCAACTCAGTATGGAACTTAAGTCTGCACTAGATTTTGAGAACACAGAGAACGTGATCTTGTATGCAGAATGTGACAATAGTCGGGAAATCAACAGTCTGAGAGAAGTGATCGTAGACTATTAAAATATGAAACACGAAGTTATGGAGATAGGCGAGGATGATGTTGTCCATCCAGAACAACAGTTACAGACTGGAGAAGAAAAAGACACAGTCTTGTCCAGAACAAGAACAACACTTAGTCTCCTGCTTTGCTCGCCACTTGGCTGAAAGAATTACATTACACTTCTGACCAGAGAACATTGTTTTGATTGTCAAACTGATCACCCTAGTCAAGTGCAAATGCACAAATGTTTGATAATGAGTCAAGAAGAAAAATTGGATGTGTATCTGGAAGAAGCATGAACCCTCATCTTATAAGAGAAGATCTTGAAAGAGTGGTATAAAAACTTAAGTGACCATTACCTATCTCCATTGACTTCTTTTAAGATGAAACGCATCAAAGCTCTCTTGCAACTGAGTACCGAGACTTCCCGCTCATCGACTTACTTGAAACATCTTTTGAAGGAAGACAATATCACCGACTTTATGAGAAGAAATGCTGCATCCAGTAAATTCAACAATGTGAGATTACAATGACCAGATTCTATAGCGTGTGGACACTATTGTATGTACTTTCTTCATCAACGCAGTATTGGATTCCGATTAGAACATGTACTGACTTGTTTTGTGAGTGATTTCTCAAGAAATGATGAAAAAATAGAGAAGTGGTTTTGTGAACAGTATAGCTATCTATTTTCTTTAGCACAGAAACGTAGTGTTCATCGATGGCAAAATGACACTGTACTAGATCATTGGAAGTCTAGTCTTACTCCACAACGTTGTCAACCTTGTAAATTTGTTCATGTTTAATATTGTTTTGCATCAGCTGTACATGAAGAGGAAGGGACTATCTCTAATCGTCCTTCTTCATTTGTTGATGTTTGAAGTAGTAGGGCTTATTAAAAATGCTGATTTAGAAAAAATGGTGTTGGCTAGTTTTTGAAACAAAAAGTTCTTTTGACATGCTCACATGCTCTCTCTCCATCAATATTTGAATTAGTCTAAGAGGGATGTTTTCTTTCACATACGTACCGAATCTGAGGAATGTTTTCCTTCCCGTCCATGCATGTAGCCTATAAAATGTGTGTGTTCCCCAGTCTTGCCATCCATCGTCGACTAGGCAACAACTATGATTACTAGTGGAAAATTAAGTTAGGATGGAGCACCTCTTAGGCCAAGTAGAAGAAGTTTACCCGTACAAGAACCACGTCAAAGGGCAATGGTGGGGTTTAGAGCAGCAACGACTTTGATGAGGAAAGTAATGGAGGAGGAAATGAAAAAGATAAAGTGGAATTTGGTAGAGGAGAAGAGGGAGCAAAAAAGATTGATGGAGGAATTTTAAGTTCCAGCACTGAACACTGGGCGACAGAGGCAGATGGGCCTCATTTAAGGTTCTCTTTCTCTTCTACACACAGACGGTCCTGGTGTGTAGTTACACCAATGAGGTCCAGGCGTTGTTTAGTCAGGCCAGTGAGGTCTAATCGTCATGGATATCAGTAAGATCTTTGATCCAGAACAAAAACCAAACAGCCCTTTTCAGAGCCATTTAGATACTACTCAACGATTGTCAAGATTTGTTAGTATGTCTTTAACAACAAAAACTTCAATACTAATAGTAATGTAATAGTGTGTTTGTGGGCATAGTGTGTTTAAACACTCCTCCGCTTGTTAGGTTTGTATGAAAAAATGTGTGATTGACTTGTTCTTTTTGGACGTCCTCTTTTCTTTTGCTCTCTCTGTGTCAATCTCTGATTTCTCTGATTTTTTTAAAGGAGAATAGTTTCTTTTAAGTCCTCCTAACTTGTCTTCTATCCTCTCTGTATACTACACCTAAGTATGTTTTCCTTAACGTCCAGGTCTTCACTTAGAGGGATGTTTTTCTTTACATCCACATCTCTAGCATATAAAGCGGCGCATTTGCCAATCTTGCTATTTGTCGTCGACTCGTCAACCAAGAAGAATGAGCAGCCAACACTGCCAGATTGGCAAGCTATGTGAAGCCAGTGCCTTAATGGAGAGAACAGAATGCTTCTTGGACTAAATGAGGGACTAATACCCTACCAATTCAAGGCATTTACATAGGTCAATGATCTCTTTGCAAACGGTGAAAGAACTTGTTCACGAAGTAATAAAGAAGGAGACAGCGAACATTAAAAGAGCTTGGGCTAAGGAAGCAATGGAGCGTGAGGGACAGCAAGAGGAAGCAAGAACTCTTCAACGCCAGATGAGACATTGTTTAGGAGAGGATATGTGCCAGAGGAGAAAACGAAGTCCAAAAAGATAACACACTTGGAGCCACTCGATATGGGGTAGGAAATGTTCAGAGTGCAGAGTTCGGTCCGGGAGATGAGGCATGTGTTAACCCTCTTTGGTTAGCAACACTCCAATGGCCCTTTTCAGGGCCACCCAGTTCTCTAGAAAAGAGATACTATTCAATCATTGCAACTTATCTGTGTTTTATGTTCGTGTATGTCTATTTCCAATTAAAATTTATCCCCACCCCAGTATGATAGTATATAAGTATGTTTGCAGGTATTATGTGTGTAAACACTCATACTCTCTTGTGTATCGTATTATGTATGTGTGATTTCATTCCCTTCATTACATCCTACCCTTTTCGTTGGTTAGTAGGTGTCGGGTGTGTTGGATAGTAAATATGGAGCGTTGGATAGCAGATACCTAGGTGTTGGATAGTAGATCATTTGGTGTTGAATAGTAGATCACTAGGTATTTGGATAATAGACAACAAGGTGTTGGATAATAGATAAGTGCATGTTGGATAGTTGATCACAAGGTCTTGGACAGGAGATAACTTGGTGTTGGATAGTAGATACCTAGGTGTTGAATAATAGATCACTAGGTGTTGGTCACTCTAATATAAATTCCATTTTGATGCCATAGAGGACCACAATGTTAAACCTATGGACATTTTTAACATTACATTTCCCGTTTGAGGCCAAAGAGTTACATATGTGTTAACCAATGGGCGTAATGTTAATTCCCATTTGAGGCCATATTGCCCCATCTTACTAGTCTTCTTTTTGATGGGAGATATCAGTACTGGGAAAAATGTAAAATGAGACCAGTTTGGATTTGTCGCCAAAGTATAAAATTTACATAGCATGTTTGCTGATGGGAAAGAATATTGACATTGTAAGTAGAAATGTTCATATGTTTGGTCATAATGATGGCGTAACACTGAAGGAAAGGAGAGCTTATGCACACACTTTGCATTAAAATATTTGTAGAAATGCAATGACTATTGATGCAATTAACATCTATAATAATAATAATAATAATCTGCCCTGGATAGCAGAGTGGTATTGCGCTTGTGTGTTTATATGATTCCCAGAAAATGGGAGTTAAGTGTTTTCCTAAGGACACTGACAGTCAGCCGGTCTGGGCAGCGATATCATATTAACCATATAGTTTCTTTTTTGTGTGTGTTTTGCTTTGTTTTGGTTTAAAATTATGAGTAAAATCCAGACACGGTGAATGGATTGAATACAAATGTAATCATTTCCAGCAACGTAAAGGAACATATCCTAACTGCATTAAATGTTTATTAAATGTTATTTCCCGGCGGTTATACTCGCTGCACATACACTTACCTCGTAAAGAGCATTGCATGGTCGTAGCGTACTTCAGATTTTGAACCAACGTTCTTGTCCCAATATGAGATAAGGCTAAGATACTTGTCAGCATTGATATATTTTTTTCCGTCAACTATCTTCACCAGAGGACGCTTGCGTTCGATTTCTTGTTGCGTCTTTAAAGAAAATATGAAACAAATGAAAAACATATAGTAAATGTGGAAAGTCAGTTTCTCTCTATAAGCAAGAGTGGAAACAATTGAAAAATGATGTATTATTTATTTCGATTCAGTTCCTAATTTAGGACTAAAGTGCGCACGAAAACAGCGATACGGGTGAAGGGATACAAAGTTGTACATTTTGTCTTCCACTCTTTTTTCCCAGTACATGGGCAGTTGTAGGTCAGGGAGCATCCTACACATTATCTGGTTACCTTGTATAAGGTGGTCGTAGGTATAATGATTAGTGCAAATATAAATACCGCACAAACATTTACTGTACGGAGAGAGACAGACCTATATATATATATATGTGTGTGTGTGTTGAACAAGAAAGTTATCCTTAATTACGGTTACAAATTAAAAACAATTCAGAAATGAATATTTCAGTATATAAATTATACTTTGAAATAGATTACTATAAGATAAGATTTTTATGCAATTAATTTCATCATGTTCAGGCAATATATACATATACTAATGCTAAAACCAATCAAATTGTTGCAATACAATGAAAAGAGTTAACAGACACACTCTCTCTGTGTCTCTTGTTCTGTGACTCTCTCTCTCTACATATGTAATAGTACTGAAAACCAATTCATGTAAAATATATTCTAAAGTCTATGTTTCAAGGCGGTTTTGGTATGATTCAATTAAAACAAGAAAATATTCCAAATTGCCATGTTTTAAAGTTTTCTTCCTGTGCCCTTTGTTTCTTTTTATAGATACATCCCAATTTATTCTAAACATGTTGTCTTTCTATTCAAACTTCTTTATATCTTGCCAAAATCGTTTTACTTTGGACATTCAAAAAAATATGAGAGAGTACTTCCGGACTGTTATTTAAAAAAGGACACATATTATCATTCAATATATATAATTTTAGTCCTGACTGTTATTACAAAATGGTCATTTCTTATAATTAAATTTACCAAATTTATTCCGGACTGTTATTACAAAAAGAGATCATATTATCATTCAATATACCAATTTTAGTCCGGACTGTTATTACAAAAATGGCACATATTATCATTCAATATACCAATTTTAGTCCGGACTGTTATTACAAAAAGGGCACATATTATCATTCAGTATACCAATTTTAGTCAGGTAAGTAAGTGAGTAATATCCTATGTAATAATCTATACTGGAACAACCATAGAGTAGTATCATTACCTCCTCCCACACCACTACTTGGACTCTAAATCAGTTTGTTATAATTGTTGTAATGGAGGATTTACATTAAATCATATGTTCACAAACAAAATAAACACTATATGGTGCAGAAATCCAAAGTTCACAAAATTTCTTACCTTGAAAATGAAAAATGCTCGAAGGGTGATACGGATTTCTATACTCGGATCTTCTATTTCTTTGTAGCGCAGGCGTACCTATAACGAAATATAAAACATTCTCTACGAATGATTAGAGTTTGCTATTCTGACATCAATGTGTGCAAAATAATGTTTGTTTCGTTTTCTTCAAATTCTTCTCAGAAGCTGTACAATCATAACATGCTATATGTATAATATCAGAAAGCTGTGTTACCTCTTTTACAATCAGAAAGACGTGTTACCTCCTTTACAATCAGAAAGGCATGTTACCTCCTTTACAATCAGAAAGGATAATGAACATAAATATCTACGTTTGCCATCAAAAAGATGTGTTCAATATAAAGAGAAAGATGAAATTTATCTAAAACGGACAATATTAATATCATTTTGATCATTTCATCGAGGTGGCCAGTTTGTCGTCCCTAGACAGCCAGTTTAATTGTCGTGAGTATGGCACGGGCCCAGCGTGAGTTCCCCGCACCCCATTTTTGCACGTTTCTTGTAGCACAACCAAATTGGTATGCGCCGTTGGCTTGTCGGGCCTGTGGAACGTACCAGGAAGAATATTGTAAAACAGCATATATAATGTGGGGAAAACAAGGTTGTTAGGGCGACCGAGCCACCCCCTCGACTCCTTCTTGCCCTGCTTTTAAATAACGACAACACGGACAGCAGGCTCGAGGGAGTCATGGTTCTCGAATTGGCCTAACTGGTCTATCGTAGCAAAGAGCTCATTAACAATCCCTGGGTCGCTCGAGACTGGTCCCCGAAGGCTTTGGGAAAGAGCTTGGCGTCCACTGTTTCATAAACCTCTCCTTGTATCTTTTTGTCTACATTAGCGTAATCTCAAACTATATTGTGTAGGTCTGCCCTGGCAAAAACCGCTGGAATAACAGGCTGCTCGAGGGCAACGTCTGATTTATCAGGTAGTATGACACTTTGTGCCTGGGTGGGCCTTATGGTGTCTACTCAACCTGCCATCCAATGGCCAAAGAACCCCACTCGCCAGTAGTGCGTCCAGCGTGCCATTTTATTAAATTTGTCTTATTTGCCCTCTGAAAAGCAGCTTGTTCAAATGTGTAAAGGTAGACATGATGCTGTGCTTATTTTAAGCTATATAACAGGTGAGTATATATCTCTAACCGGATTTTGTTTTGTTTGTATTTCACTGATAACTTCATTAAAGTGCCTCCTTGCTTTTTTCTCATTAGATTTCTTGTTAAAAGATCACCATCACAATGCGCACATATCTTACAATCGTTCCATCTTCCAGTACAACACTTCCAACATGGGTAGACCCTACATCCTTTTCTAAACTGTGCCGCAATACTCATTCTGCAAACCTCTGTACTTTCAAGTTAAAGCCAAGCACACTTGTGTGCTCACAATCCAAGCAGTATAATAAATTATACACATTTATTAAAATAGGAAAAAAATCGCATTTATCTCGCATTCCGAAATACCCATATTGCGGCAATCTGGGGGGGGGGGCTGTCTAACAACTTTTATTTTCACACATGATATATGCTGTCTAACAATATTATTTCCTGTACATTGCAAGGGCCCAGCAAAGCCCACAGCGTGTGCCAATTTTTGTTGTGCTTCGAGTACGAGTAGGCCTACCATGCAAAAAAGGGGCTCCGGGAACTCCCGCTGGTCCCATGCCCCACTCGCAAAAATTGAACTGGTGGTCTAGGGATGACGCCAGTATATGAAGGTCTGCTAGGTATCATATCTGCCTTTTGAGACCAAAATGTGTGTGTGTTTGTGTGTGTGTTCCGTAGCGTTTCATTTGTTAATAGAGTAAGTCGGGTCACAGTGGAGATGGTTTACAGATGGGGTGGGTAACAGATGAGACTAGGTTAAAGAGAGGCCTATTTGGGAAGGTTTTATTGTAATTACATCTACAAAAATTACAGCAGCGCCAATTTGAGGAAAATTTTTGAAGAAATTAAATCAGGTGAGATGCATCCAAGTAACACGAAATTCTTCCCTGTTCGACGATCAAACATAGATTTTGTATATCCTGCTGGAATGTTGTGTTCCATAGTATTCATTACTTACACCGTTAATAATGTGCGAGTATGCTTCTCTTATTTTACTTTCCGTTGAAACATCCTCATCGTGGGCATAAGTTGTTTCAACCGGCAGAGTTGAAAATCTGCAAGTAGATATAATATATATATAATATATATATATATATATATATATATATATATATATATATATATATATATATATATATATATATATATATATATATTATCTATGTGTGTGACCAAAGAGACATAAAATATGCAGATGTGAATTTGTTAAATGTTCTCTTTCTCATGAAAGAAATAACAGTATCAATTTACTTGCATAAGAAATTATTTGGATGCATGTTGTCTGCGTCTTGTTTACGACTTTCATTACTTTTTCTACTCGATTCTGATTCGCAAGAATTTGAAATTCGAGAAAATATATGACATGGATTCATCATTAGGCATATATTCCAATTGCATTGACAATTTGCAAAATAACAGCATTTGAGGTTTTCAAAACCAGAAATTCATCACAATTTGAGCCTGTATGGGGTGAAGATGATAATATAAGATGGATTTTGGATTGGGCACTTATAGAGGAAAGGGAAATTTAACATTAGTCCATAGTATTAACATAGTGGGCCTGAATAGGGACAAGGAGAACTAAACGTGAAAAACGTTCATTGGTTGAACATGATGGGCCACAATGTAAATTGACAATGCGGTGGAAATTTGAAAAGGACCTGTTGGCGACAAGATGAATTTAACATTAATCTATATGTTTAACATTGGAGCCTGTCTGGTGACAAGGGCGATGACATGTGAAAAACATTTATAGGTTGAACAGGGTGATACCGTATGTGGCAAAATGTTCGATGTCATTTTACAAATGTATTATTTTCGTTTTTGTCGTCCTAGATTGAATACGTTTACTGAGCTGATACCTATTGTCGCTTCGATAAAAATTGGCAGAAATGTACTGTTTCATTTTTGTAGCCCTAGATTTGATATTTTGACTGAACTGCTACCTTTTGTAATGTGGTGTTGGTGAAAAAAAACGAAATATTGTGACACTGTGGACGCGCATTATAGCCTCTTATAGACATTATACTGGATGGAGAGAAGAACAAACACTTATTGACAGGCTTTAGCTTACTTGTTCAATCCAAGTGTCCTGCAAAATATCAAATGCCAGTTTGGTTAACTTTTTTATACTGTTTTGTTTTTTAGTCCTAGATTTGATACGTTCACTGAACTGCTACATATTGTAATGGGCTGTTGGTGAAAAAAGACAATAAAAAATTGCTACCCAGTCAAACAAGGTCAGTCTTTGGTGTGCTGATGAGTAGATATAGATGCTGGTCAATAAGATGGTGTATTGGACAGTAGAAGCCTGTGTTGGTCAGTAGATGTGAGTGCTGGTCAATAACATGATGTATTGGTCAGTACAGGTGGGTGTTGCTCAGTATGTGTGGGTGATGGTTAGTAAGATGATGTTTTGGTCAGTACATATAGGTGGTGGTCGGTAAGATGGCGTTTTGATAGGTGTGGGTGCTGATCAGTAAGTATGTGTGTTGGTCAGTAAGACGATGTATTGGTCATTAGGTGTGGGTGCTGATCAGTAAAACGGTGCATTGGTCAGTATGTGTGGGTGTTGGTCGGTATGTGTTGGTGACTGTCAGCAGGCGTTACCTTTATCCTTGTACCCGTACGGCCATCTCATGTTCAACCTATCGATAGTTTTCACATTACGTTATTTCTTATTTCTTATCCCTCGAGGGTCACACTTTCAACATGGCACGATCATTGTATTCTTTACAAGTACAAACAGTCCAGTACATTTGTAACAAAGTGAAGAACCCAAGTATTTTGCTCACTTGACAAATCAGCCCAGTAGCAGAACAATGTGTCTTGTAATAACCTTAAACTATACGAAAACTTTACCTTACGCCAAACTCTGACATTGTCTGACAGTTTAACAATGTTTCATTGTATTTCACCAACAGTGCATTGCAGTTGGTAGCAGTTCAGCGAATGTATCAAATCTAGGGCTACGAAAATGAAAACAGTACATTTGTAACAAAGCAAACCAAACTGACATTGGATATTTGGGCAATACACGTTCTTCCAATGTGTATCGAAGCGACAAAAGGTGAACGCATTAAATCTAGGGAGACAAAAACAATTGGATATTTTGCAACGCACTTTCTGCAACAGATAGTCCACTCTTTTTAATATATGAACCTTTTCCACATACCATTCGCCACTAACCCCATACCGGCCCCCAGTGATAAACCAATAGACCAATGTTAAATTCCCCTGGTCGCCAGACAGGCCCGTTTCAAAATGGCCACCATAATGTAATTCCTATTGTTGCCAGACCGGTCCATCATGTTTGACCTATGAAAGTTTTTCCCATTATGTTTCCCTTTGTTGCTATTCAGGGCCACAGTGCTATTAATCCTATGGAATAATGTTAAATTCCCCTCTACCTATGACGGTACAATCCAGAATATTATCCCCTCCCCGCTCCACAATGACCTCCTCTCTCTCCATACAGGCCCAATCCAATATGGCTGTCTAATGCTAATTCCCATCTCCCTCCCATAGTGGCTCATTTTGCCCCATTGTAATCCCCCATTACTAGTATGCGCGTTTAAACAGAGACTTGAACATAGGACCCTCTTTACTACCTGGGAGCTCAACTTATTCATATTCGGGCCAACATCTCAACAAGACAATTTGTGTCACATAATAAAAGCCCTATAACCTTGTTGTCAGCTTCATTTATAGCTCAATAAACACTTCAACAAACTTTGTTTAGCAGCACTTTTAGAGATAGATAGATAGACATATAACTAGAATTGTGCATAAATATACATATTGTATTTGCTTATTCAACGAAATTTCTGATACACAGATAGATATATAGAGAGACAGATACATGGGTTTTAATGCAAAGAGAACACTTACAATTCCCATTTTCCTGAATCTAGGAGAACGGCGATCTCAACATTGTAGACTTGCTTGTTTTCTTTCTCTGTTAGTGGAGTTTGAAATGAGAAAACATTCATTATGCATGGTACTAAACTTAAATAATTATGATTAACAAAAATCGGTATATTATTTTACATTGGTACACTTTACATATAATGTGTGTAACTTAATATTTTTGATATGTTAACATGTTAACATATCACTTTATATGAATCTGATTGGTCCAAATAAGACCATGAAATTCTTGCGCAGTATTCTCTTTACTGGCTGTCTGCGACTGTGCAAATTTTTCTTACTCCGCCTCTGGAACCTTTTTTTTAATACTATTACTATCAACATTTTGGCGGCAATTTTTCGAATCGATTGCCCAAAGGGTATGGAGAAAAAAGGTTACGTCTGTCGGAATATTGACAATTTACCTCACAGGGGCTCGTTACAAATAAAATTAATAGTATCGGTCAATGGATAGCGGGCTGGAGGGTCCAAATGTAAAACTAGACCATGAGCACATTTTACTCAACCCCTAGTACTAATATTAGTACCCCTACTTCGTGGACCGTGTCAAGGCTATGACATCGTAGCTACCCACTCCCAGGACAAGCATGGTTTAAATGTTAACCTATGGGAGTAAATCTTTTTAGAAAAGAATGTGGACAAATGCCGCTCTCCCAACCGACAGAAAGTTTTGCAACCACAGCATTCATCCAAATCAAATAATGCAAATGTCCGGTCACAAAAAAAAAAGAAAAAAATTAAACCTTGACTCACTATTATACACAGTAACACCTGTATAGTCTATATTTAGTACAATATCTGCATCCAGTCATAATCCCTTCACAAAAATATCCAACAAATGGAATGCAACTTTAGTGGAATCGACACACTTTAGGTGGAAACATTGTAAACAGTGTCAGCAAAATCCATGTATATGGTGTGCAAGCTACTCAAAGCGAGCGAACTATGTGACATCACACAGGAATTTCCACTGGAGATCCAGTGTTTAAAAATGATGCTGTCCGTGTCAAATGTTCTATTGATTTGGAAGGACAGTTTCTCTTTGAATTATAATTTGTAAAAAGATCTGTTTCTAAATGGTTATCAAATTGTGCATTACTGATTCAACTTGCGTTTGGGGCTATTTTTTCATGCGCAAGAGATGAAAGGTGCATCGTCTGAGCCAGAATTTAATGAATGCCAAAATTCATATGTTCTTCTTTCTATCCAACTCTTTCAACTAAAATAAAAACTATGTGATAAACAGAAACTCTAATGGGTAATGATTTCATATTAAATATATAAAACTCGTTGAATAATGTCAGCTTTCGCGAGCCAAGGTTCGCAAAAGCTGGAAATTATTCAACTCGTTTCAAATACAAGTTGAATAATTTCCACCTTTTGTGAACCTTGGCTCGCAAAAGCTGACATTATTAAACTCTTTTCCTATATTCAATATTAAATCATTACCTATTTGAGATCCTCTGTGTATTTCTAATCTAGAATGCATAGATATAATTGTGTTCCAAATAGTTTTTATGTAAAATGTTATATGCTTCCATACTAAGTTATTTTTCTTAGTTGGAATGTTATGTTTAAGAACATTAAAGATATATCAAATAATAGAACTGAATTGAATTGTGACAACTTTACAATTCTCATCCGGAGATATCTTACGATCCTCATATGTAATACTATCTTACCATCCTTATTTAGGACTCTTAAGTATGGCCGCTATCGCTTAACAAGCTTGAAGCTGCTCCGGATTTTTGTGCCGTTTTTCATTATTTATGTGCTTGTTGTCTGTCTTCGTCTACGTTATTGTGTTCATCATGCATTGGCTGTTCTGTTGGAATGTGTTTCTTCATCATCTTGTCTTGGAAACGAGAACTATTAGACTTTTTCTCAGCCGTCTTGCACCACTGCTACAACTTCCTTTGTTATTTAACATACCGCCATCACGTGATACTCGCCAGTCCACCCGTTTACGCTATGATAGACCCTCATTAATTGCTTTAAACGACCACTCCTTGGCTCTCCACACTACATTGTGCACTAGACTAAGCGATCTGGGACTACATTCATCATTACTTAAATGTAAACGGAAGCGAAAAAAGAAACGTTGTTTTAAAGCTGGCCGGCGTAGAACAGGAAGAAGAATTCCAGTTATCTCCCTTTCGCCATTACCGGCACGCCAATTTGAAAACTCGGCCGTTAATTTAGATAACCTAATTCAAATTCCTCTTAAATCGTCAACCTTTGTGTCAACTATCCAAGAGATACCATTACGCATCGCATTATTCAATGCCCAATCAGTAGGACCACCGGAAAAGCGCACAGAAATAGTTAATTTTATCAACGATCAGAATATCGACATCTTTTTCCTAACAGAAACATGGCTAAAAACATCAGGCGATGAGCCCAAGTGCGCGGATCGAACACCCCCCGGTTACTCCATCAAGTCGTTCCCCCGCCACTCCCGCGGAGGTGGAATTGCTGTCATCGCAAAGAACTCCATGATCAACCATCTTAATCACACTACAACATTCAATTTCAACCACACATCGTTTGAACTAGTCCAAACCACACTCGCACTGGAACAAAGGTCAGTCCATTCTTTCTGCCTCTACCGCCCTCCTCCTAGTAGAAAAAACAAGCTGACTGAATCTCTCTTTTTGGAGCAGTTTCCGAATCTCCTAGAGTATGGAAATTCGATAGGTGGCAACCTGATTATTCTTGGAGATTTCAACTTTCACTTTGACTGTCCTGGAAACCCATACACATCAAAACTGCTAGATTCCATTCACGTTTTCAACCTCAAACAGTCAGTTAGCCAACCCACCCATAAACATGGTCACATTTTAGACTGGATTCTTTATAGACCTGATGATAATATTCTACAGTCCTCCCTGGTGTAACACGAACTTGCATCAGATCACCTCTGCATTATATGCCATCTTAACGTATCAGTCCCAAACCCTCCACCTTTATTTGCTACTAAGAGAAACCTCCGTATGATAAATAGAACTCAACTAATGCATGACATCCATGCAATCCTAACAACTTTGCTACCTCCTACAGCAGAACAACTTGATAACTGTCTGCGTTCAATGCTTGACAAACATGCCCCAGCAACCAAGTGCAGAGTATCAATTAAACAGTGTTCTCCGTGGTATAGCAGTGTTAGGGACCAGCTTCGCACTGCTAAAAGAGACCGCCGTAAGGCTGAGAAGCTTTGGGTTTCCACCAGACTCACCATTCATAAGCAAATCTATGAAGCCACTAAGAAGAATGTCACAAACATAGTCCATGCAGCGAAATCAGCCCACTACAGTACTAAGATCACTGAAAGTTCCAGCTGCAAATAGCTCTTCGTGATTACTAACAAGCTAATGTCAAGGAACAAATGTACACCACTTCCAACTACCTTCTCTCCAGTCGACCTTCCCGACCAGTTTGCAGATTTCTTCCGTGACAAAGTACAAACCATTAGAGATAAGCTTGACAACATAATTTTAATTGAGTCATCGTCACCATACAGTTGCGATACATAATTTTAGCGGCAACCGTTAGCAGCATTTGAACCGGTCTCTATGGATTTAGTGCGTACAATCATGATGAAGAATGCCCCAAAGTCATGTGGACTTGATCCGATTCCGACATCACTGCTGCTTGAGTGCTTAGATCCAATATTGCCTTCACTAACTGATATTATTAATACTTCTCTCTCATCCGGGGAATTCCCATCATTTTTCAAAACTGCCATTGTAAAGCCTCTGCTGAAGAAACCAACACTTGACCATAACGATTTAAAGAACTACCGCCCTGTTTCTAACCTCCCATTCATGTCAAAAATCTTAGAAAAAGTTGTTCTATCCCAACTTGTATCTCATCTGAATTCAAACAGTCTTTTTAGCGATGTACAGTCTGCATATCGCCCTCACCACAGTACCGAAACTACCCTTCTGAAAGTAGTTAACGACCTTCTCTCTGCTTTGGATAGTGGAAAGATTACAGTCCTCACCCTCCTTGACTTGACTGCAGCATTTGATACAATAGACCATGATATATTGCTTCACCGTCTCCATCATGTATTTGGCATTCACGATACAGCCTTACTATGGTTCAAGTCCTACTTGGTCAACAGGACACAAATTGTGTCCGCAAATGGAAAACACTCCAGCCCAGTTGATCTATGTTTTGGTGTTCCACAGGGTTCTGTTCTTGGATCTGTTCTCTTCATTCTATACACTCAACCGCTCTCAAGTGTCATAGATCGTCTAGCCACCCAACTGAAGTTGATGCTACCATCCAAGGTGTAGAGAGGTGTATTTCCGATTTGAAATTATTGATGACATGTAACAAGCTGCAGATGAATGATGATAAAACTGAAGCCATTCTGATTACCACACAAAGACTTTCTCATTCACATCCTTTACCTCAAACAATAAATATCAGCAACAAAAATATTAAATTCACACACTCAGTACGAAACCTATGTGTTACTCTAGACAGTACACTCTCATTGCACCAACATGTCATGAACATATGCAAGGCTGCATACCTTGAGCTGAGACGGATCAGCTCCATTCGCAATTATCTTTCAGTTTATGCCACTAAAACACTTGTGTGTTCCTTAGTACTTTCAAGACTGGACTATTGTAACTCAATTCTATCTGGTTCATCTCAGTATCTACTCCAGAAACTTCAAAAAGTTCAAAACACAGCTGCTCGGATCATTCTTAGAGTACCACGAACAGAGCACACCTCTCCCCTGCTCTGTATCCTACACTGGCTACCCATTCGATCCAGAATCAAACACAAAATTTGTTCTCTGTGCTACGTTTCACTGACTGGCACCAGTCCAACATACCTAGCTCACCTCACCCATGTGTACACACCAGCAAGATACTTACGCTCCTCTTCCGACACCCGTATTCTCATTATTCCCAATACCAAAATGAAGTCATACGGACAACGTTCTTTTGCATATCAGGGCCCAGCAACGTGGAACGAATTGCCAACTGAACTTAGACACAAAGACACAGTGATCTCATTCAAGAGTACTCTTAAAACTAGCCTTTTTCGACTGCAAGAATAGACCTAAAGACTTAATGTTTTCTTACCTTAACTATTTTCAGCATGTTTTTGTTTTCTAATTTCATGGTGTTTGTTTTTTCTTTCTTTTCGTAATCATATCATTATATATGTTTGTTTAGTTGTTATATAATGTTATAAAGCGCTTAGAGCTTCTAAAGATTAGGCGCCATACAAAGTCCTCATTATTATTATTATTATTATTATTATTATTATTTGTGATAATATCTTACCATCTTAATATGTGATAATATCTTACTATCCTCATATGTGATAATATCTTACCATCCTCATATGTGATAATATCTTACCATCCTCATATGTGATAATATCTTACCATCCTCATATGTGATAATATCTTACCATCCTCATATGTGATATCTTACCATCCTGATATGTGATAATATCTTACCATCCTCATATGTGATAATATCTTACCATCCTTACATGAGATAATATTGTATAGTCCTTACATGTGATAATATCGCACCATCCTTGTTGCTTGTTCTACTAAAACTGTTCTCACCTGTTATCTCTCTATTGTGCAAACCTGCTACATTTCTGGATGATAACGTGGAGTTTGTGGGAAGAAAATGGTGTCGTTTGTCTTGTTCATGTGGGGAACGTCGTAGAAGATCTATAAGTTCCTGTTCTACGTTTTTCTCATTGACGTTTGCTGCATCTGCAAGATGAGATATTCTTTATCACGTACGAAGATTGTTGAGTTACCGTATATACTTCCGTATAAGCCCATACCAACTTCAAACTGCATAGACCCAGATCGGCCGTCGCATATTGAGCCAGCAGATCTGGGTCTATGCAGTTTGTAAAGACTAATCAGTAGAACAAACAACAGAGACCATGATCTGTCGGCGCATTATGCGACGGCAGATCAGGGTCTATGTTGTTCGCATTTGGATCAAGATTAAACGCGAGTATAGACGGTAAGCTGAATTTAGTTTTCCTGTATTTCGTAACTGTCCTCAATCTTAGGTAGATGAAAACCGAACAGGGATTTAAACGAAGGTTCCTCGTGAGAGAAACAAAGGTTTGGTCACAGTGATGTTTCCCTACTTTCTTCCGATCGCGTTTCTCGTTTAAATCAAAAGAGAAAAATGTCATTACACCGTAGTTGATAAAATTAGAGAATTGATAATCATTATATAATTAAAACTATAACAGATGAATGATATCGCAAAAAAAACCCACCCCCAAAAAACCAACAAAAACAAACAAACGAAAAAAACCCAAACCAAAATCATTAGTCACATGTATACACCATGTTTCATCCATGTATTATTGTTTCAGCAAGAAATGTTACTGTCGTGACTATGCAATAAAAATAACAAATAAAAATTCTGCTTATGTTATGCTCCAAATATAAGTTATTGCAAACCTTTATTTTGGACTGACATTTCTCTTTGGATATTTGCTTGGTCACGTAGAACATATCGTGTGCCACGATGGTCTGGAACACCCAACACATTTCTCGCTGTGACGTCAGTCTCCACTGGTCGAAGATCATAATTTCTGCCTCCTATTCGTATGTTTCCATTCTAGTTTAAGGTGGAAAAGAACATACATGTATGTGTAAATAATCAGATGGTATCAGTTAGACTGCGTTTCCACTGTCTCTTTTTAACCCTTTAATCCTTTATCTTCTCATTTCAAACATTAGAGGTAGTGGTACGGAAGGAATATGAACAGCTTAATTTTCTTCATTTGTGTCTGTAATATACAATCCACATACTTGCTAACACGTTTGAAGAAGACCTCTGGATTTGGAGACAAAAGAAATAGCCAAGGTACCTTGTGTTGTATCAATGTGGGGCTGGCGTAGATAGCGTTGCTAGATACGGGTCTTTTCAGAATATGTTGACGGTTATTACTGGAATAGGGGACACATGATTCATAATATGACTGAGCGCAGAAATGTCGTCAATCATGCGTGAGTTGGGTTTCGGTCGCCTTTGATAAATGCAATGTCATTAGATATAGTACCTATCACTAGCGGGGTTTATTCAATCTTAATATATACACGTACGCTGGCTTATGAAGATGGTGATCTTTCTCTCATCAAAATAGTACCAGACATTTATCTAGACTCTAGCTTTTCCTTCGTGTATGAAGGGCTCAAGAATTTTTTTCCAAGCACTCATCCCTGGGACGAGGTGAATTGCAACAGTTACTCGCCCCTGCCGTCATTTTACTCAACACATGTACACTTCTCGACTTCACTACTTATGCTGTTACTAAAATAACACGCGTACCTGACCCAAGCTTAATATTAAAATAGGTCAAAATCACGAAATTAGTAATGGTCGTAGTGAAAACAGTGGGTTTGAAATCCCTCTAATACATGGAACCCGAGATAATACATTTGTAATAAGAGACAAGGTTTGTAACTCGAGAAATTGCAGTTGCACACTTAGTCCTCGATATCTTAATGGTATCGTGACACCTTTCAGTAATCTAGGTCGCATTTATTTGTGGAGAAATGTTTCCTTTTTAACGAGCTATACGCGTCCTTATGACTTGGACACGTGAGATGTTACGAGACAGTGTCAATATTTTGTGATTTTTCGTCTGGTCAGACTGTAACAGTTTCTGCTTGTTGAAAGGGAAAATTCCTCCATATTACAATGACGGTTAGATGTGTGCAAAGTGTCACTGTACATGCGTATACCACTAAGAACTGGGGGACTAGGTGCGAAACTGCAACATAATATTTTCATGGTGTCCCAAGCTAGATGTTAAGCGACATTGAATTACGGCCCTTAGTACTTGTAGAAAAAGCACACAGATTTGTTTTCAAGGTGCGAATCTACATCATCTCGGGCCAGAGACGAGTAAGCAGTACAGTTTTACCTGGTCAGACAATTTTTACTAGGCCAAGACGAAAGGACGGGTGGTTTTCCTGAGCCCGGTATATGGAACTACTACAAGCGGCCTGCGGTTTTCTCACAAGTCGAGCCGATTCAAATATTAATTGCAAATCATGATGATAAAGGTATATTACGCAAATGAACCAATATTAGGCCTTTGCTTGAGTAATATATACGGTAAGGAGACTTCTTGTGAACGGAACCGATTTTCCTAATTTGATATTTCACATGGCTAATAAAACACTGATGTTGGCCTTCAGCCGATGGTACAGACACAATATTCCAGTAGTTTAGCAATTGAGAATACTGTGCCTCTTAACATTATTTAAATATTAATCTTCTTTTCTTTTTTGGGGGGTGGGGGCGTGGGAAGTTGCACGTAGGAGGGGGGGGGGAGGGATTTACCTATAAAAAAAAATGAATACATAAATAAATTCTCATTCCAGCGCTCCTAATTGCTAAACTGCTTATTTCTTGATTGTGTATTGATTAGAGTGCAACGGAAACAGACTAAGATATAATGCAAGCAGAACAAACATAAAATTCAATAAATAACTCTGTATGACCGGCATATTATCAGTCATGTATTGCATCATACATTTACAGACTGTCTTTATACACTACTATATCACAATTCTTCCTGTCATTATATTAAAATAATTTTACTAAGAATAAATCGGGCTCTTAAAGTATAGGGGTACTACAAATCAGACAGACATATAAACATACAATCTGTGGAATCCCAAGGATATACCTCGCCTAAAGAGACACAAAGCACAAAACCAGATACTGTTTGTTATTATCCTAGTCTGTAGGGAATTTTACAGCGTAATCAAGCAAGTTTGATAGCTCAAACGAATTAGGGATTGTACTTCAGATCGAGAATTTAGCAGTTCGAAACTTGCTCTCAGGATTATTTTTCTATATAACTGAGTACCATCTCAGTGTCTACTAAAGTCGGCCACAAACAAAAGCAGACCAAATATTTACTTCGTAACCGAAAAAAACTTAAGAAAACTAAACTCCCTTAGGGTTTAAAACAAGACATTCCAGTCCATAAATAAATATGTCAATCACAATGCATTGCATGGCTAACGTACAGGAAACGAGACATAGTCACTGGTGTACGAGAAACATGTTAAAATATTCGTGTCAAATAGCCCTCCAATCAAATCACAGCCAGGATTAGGAATTCTCATTCATGTCAAATAGCCCTCCAATCAAATCACAGCCAGGATTAGAAATTCTTATTCGTGTCAAATAGCCCTCCAATCAAATCACAGCCAGGATTAGGAATTCTCATTCATGTCAAATAGCTCTCCAATCAAATCACAGCCAAGATTAGGAATTCTCATTCATGTCAAATAGCCCTCCAAACAAATCACAGACACTTGGTTAGGCGAAACAAATAAAGCCGATATGACTGGTGTAGTTTATATTGACTTAAAAGAAATATAGCAAAGATTCAGAAAATCACAATAGCATTCTCTCAAAATTACAAGACATGTACTATACTTTTTATCACAACGTGATAAAATAGCTAATTTATTATCTTCAACACAGTAGGCAGGATGGATGAATAGATAGCACTAAATCTCCTGCTGCAGTTGTTAAGGCGGGTGTTCCACAAGGGTCTGTATTGGGTCCATTGTTATTTTTAATCTGTATTAAGGACCTGTCACTAACTACTAAGACCTCAAATACAGACTGGTTTGCAAATGACACAACATTAGATCCTTCTGTTCCATCCTTAAATACCATCCAAAGGAGGTTACATGATAAAGATTTGAAAAATGTTGAATTATAGTGTAAAAATGACAAAAATCCTTCTAAATCAAAATCAGAATAAGTGCATGCTAATAACCACATCCGGGAAATTGGCTCATTTGGACCTGAAGCATCTTGATTTAAATCTTAAGAATTCAACAACTGAAAATGTTTCTAATGATGTTGACAGCTTTCTTCAGTGGGGTCTACAGGTTAATAATGTATGTAAATCGCTTCTATCTAATGATGGTACTACTCGTAAAATTTGAGAGAAAAAACTTCCTTCTGATGCCAGAATCCTATAGTGTAATATATATATATTCAATCACTGCAAGATTATTTTCTTAATATATGCGGAAACTGTTCTAGACAAGACTTTGAAAGAATCAAAAACGTACAAAAAGAGCAGCATGTATAATTCTCGATAAACCTTTTGATTCACATCCGGAACCCCTGTTAAAATATTTAAGTTGAATAGAAATTGACAAAAGAACGAATTACACTAAAGCTGTTTAACATAAAAGCTCTCCATATATCTACAAGTCATATTTAGCCAGATGCAACATTGACAGGCACTGCACTCTGTTCTTTTAAAAATTAGTGCTTCCATTAGATATTAATAAAGAAATAAGTATTCTATATTAGCAACGGTTAAAGAATATATACATAAGTAAAATTGTAGCGAAAAACTAATGGGATAATAATTTGTTTACGAACAGACCTATCAAGAAAACCTAACAGGAGGGAGATCAAGTTGAGTATATACATTTTTACTGGAAATGGATGACGTAATTACACATTTATTTAACATTTTACCTACCAAATATGGACAGAAAATAAGCAAAATTCACGATAGTTTTTGACAGAATGGAAACTAGAGAAAATTATTATATTGATATACCCGAATGTGTTACGAACAAATCAGTTTGTTTCACCGTAAAAGTATAGATGATAAATGTTCTTTTCATGCCGTATAATCTGTGTTAAATGTACTAAGAGATCATGTAAATAAACCAACAAAATATGCTTTGGATACAGGCACTAATTACTTTAATAAATGTCCGGTGAAAAAGTAAATCTAAGAATTGAAAATGAATTTGATATCTTTATAAGTAGGTATGAAATATTGGAAGGAGAAGACAGCGGTATGGAGAAAAACTATAGTACACGGGTTACAATAACTTGGACCGACAAAGTCAAACGCATTGGCATGCTGATAGTATTCGCTTCAAGCGATGCTACGCGGTTTTAATGCGGCACTACTAATATTGCATTGAATGCGCACCTTTCCTCCAGAGGAGATTACAAATATGGAAGTTAGTATTACGTTGGAAGAAAAAATGCATCAAATATATAGAGGATATCTACATTTTTTGAGTAGATATAAGAACATATTTCACAAGTGAAGTGGAAACATTGTATTGTCACGAGTGGGGAAGTCGTGAGTGACAATACAAACTGTTCCCACTTCACAAGTGAAATATTTCCTATATCTACTAAAAGGAAAATGCAGATTGTATTTTTATTATATATTTTTAAGGCAATAGCCATCAATTTGCATGGATTTTTTCACGCCTCGATTATGTGTTAATGCGATTAACAGCTGCATTACTACTTTGACAAGCGACTTTTTAATAAATTTAGCTTGTACATATGATGCTTCAGATTGTGTATTTTGTCAAATTAATGACTGTTTTTATACAAAAATAAAGAGATTTTTAGTTTCCTTAACACATTTCCTACGCGGATTGATAAACATTGGTTGGTCGGATATTGTGTAGAAACTTCACTGCGCGGTCGTATGCGACAGACTTCAGAGCGTAACATCTTTAAACAAAATATGTTAATAATTGTGAGTTAATTATAGGGATTTGGATTCTCATTCTGTTTCTTCTTTTTTTTTCTTCTTTATTTTCTTTCTGCATTTAAACGTGAATTTTTGTATGGCCTTTGCAAGCTTCCGATCTTGTTCAATAACAGACGCTGTACCCAAATTTTGGATTGGCATTTATTTTTGGTTTCCAATCAAGACTCATCAATGACCGATTTCTCCAATTTTTCCAAACTTGATTACGTTTGCTATAAGAGCTAAAATTGCTACTTGACTACTTGAACAATGTTAGAACTATATTTAATCAAGAGTTTGCCCTAAAAATGTGTACCGTTTGCCGTAGAGTGAAACAGGTATACGATACTGTAGGGGTGTCAAGGAATATCGAATAGCAACAGGCCAAGTAAGTTCAGTCGCTGACAATTTGCATGATTCGTGTGGACAACTAATTATAGAAAGATTAGTACTTGAAGCCTACCTTTTGTTGTTCAGAGCTCGTTTTAGTCATTTCTTGATGGAGGCACTTCATCAATTACAAAAATAAAACTGTATACTAGAGGGTTTACAGTCTTGACACATTTCAGGAACTGATCATCCTGATGGGACAAGAGAGATTAAGGTAAGGAGAGAGAGAGTAGAGGAAGAAAAATTAAATTGGCCTAAATATGGAAATACAGGTTTGAATAACATGCACAAGAGCAGATATATTTCCTAAATGAGAGAAAAGTGGTTCATAAAGTGATGTGATATCGGCATTGTGGTGATAATAGTGGTGACGCCACTAAGGAAATATCATTTTTCTGCTACTGATATCTCGTTATATATATATATATATATATATATATATATATATATATATATATATATATATATATATATATATATATGTGTGTGTGTGTGTGTGTGTGTGTGTGTGTGTGTGTGTGTGTGTGTCCAAATCGAAGAAATCTAACTTTTCCAATGCAATCTTATCACATTTCCAGTCAGGAACCAGTTACGCAATTCATGTGATATTTCTATTATTATTATTATTATTATTATTATTATTATTATTATTATTAAAAGTAGGCCACTAGCTGTCAACATTTAACTAAAAAAGCCTGGGTCACTAGTTTTTAAAATTTTATTTAAAAAAATTCTGAGGCACCTAGGCCACAGTTTCTAAAATTTATTTATGAAAAATCTGAGCCATTAACTGTCAAAATTATATGAAAAAACTTGGGCTTCTGGTCGACAATATTTTATGGAAAAAACATTAGCCACTGATCTTTGAAATTTTCTAACGAAAGAAAACCCTGGACTATTGGTCACTAAAATGTCATGAAAAAAATCTGGACTACTGGTCGCCAAAATTATAAAAAGAAACCTGACGCACTGGTCGTCAAAATTTAATGAAAAAACCCCACTGAGATTTAAAATTTTATGAAAAATCATCGGACACCACACCTCATATGCGCCGAAAAGCATAGGATAAAAGTCAATCTATAGCCCCCAGTTGTGTTATTTTCAAATTCTGTAAATCCAAACAACTGATTTTGTTTTAATACAAAATTCCACTTTACTACCTAAAACTTCGCCCACGTGGATAAACATAACAAAGAAACCACTTGCCCATATGGGAGAGGTCGCATTTTTGTACAGATTTTTTTCCTACTATCCATTGTCAAAATTGTGTTGCTTTTCTTGCACACACGAAACTCTGTGTTATTCTTTAACACAATTTTGCAGTATGTAGTTTTTTTTAAAATATTTTCTTTAGAGCTCTTTATTTCTGCGGAGGTATTTTTTATCTGCTTTTATATCTTAAATATTTTAGGTGGAAATCTGAGTTCGATTTTTCAGCCTTTGGTTTATAAGGTTGACGTTCATAGCGATTGTGTCATGTCTCTCAGTTATTAATACTATCATCTATAGCTTGTATGAGGATTGATTTGTACTTCCTAGCTGTTAACTAGCTGAAATACATTTTATATACGTACATTCATACTATCATAATAATTTGCATATGATTTAATTATTTAGTTAATAATATAATCCTATAGAATTCTTGCACAGCCAGATCTGGAATGATCTTGTGCCTAGTAAACAAATGAAGGACATTGCGACATTTGTAATTTCTCGCACAGACAGGCCAACCAAACCTACGCAGATTTTAAACTCGCATACATTTCAAGAGATTAAATATCCTCATATGTTTATATAATTTAAATTCTAAAAACAAAGTTGACCTACTTATACGTGTATTTTAGTATCCTTTGATAAACAGCTTCACGCAGTTCTAGGCGTAGCGTCTCGTAAACAAGTCAAGGACTAAAATACGAGTATAAATTCTTGCACGGACCTACCAAACGATAGGCCACTTGCTTAATACCGTATTTAATCCAATAACTAACCTGATACTTCTAGAATGCAAAGAATATTAATAAGGACATACAACTAATATAATTAACTGTCACGCAAATGCCTAGAACAGTATTTAAGGGATCTATATTATGATCCTAAAAAAAAAACAGTTGGTTTCGCAAATATTAATAAAATTTGCACGCAAATTCAAGTGGATAGAGAAGCTATATTTAAGTCTGATAAGTTATTCTGAATATAAAGATTGGCTGATAAAACAGTCTACTTACACACTACACAAACAGAAAAAACAAAAAGCTTCTATATAGAGGGGTTTATGTTAATCACGCAAATGATCAGTTCCAGGCAGACGTCATTGATATCAGAGCTTTTAAAAAATTCAACCATAAATACAAATATAATTTGACAGTGATATATACCATTTCAAAATATGCCTGGTCTAAAAAATTTGTTTTAAAAAAAACCCTTGAAACAATATACAGAACGTTTTTGTATGCATAGTTAATGAAAGAAAACCAGAGAAAATTCAGTTCGATGTAGGCAAGGAATTGTATAACGTATAGGTCAAGGAATTATTGAAGAAAACATTTACGCTTAGTCAGATACAAAAAAATTCCTGTAGTGGAAATACTTTTTAAAACTCTTAAGACTAGAACGCGGAAGTATTTTACTGAAAGTAAAACCTGAAAAATGGGTAGAGATATTACAAAATCTTATTGATGGATACAATATATCACATCAGCGGTCTACAGACATGTCAGCAATTGAACCCAGTAAGCCTGGTAACAGGATTAAAGTAGGGATTAACTTATTTGACTATTTTAAACAGATGCCTTTGGAACGCCCAAATATAAAATAAGTGAGAAATTCAGGGTCTCAAAATAGAAGTCTATTTTTGCTAAGAGATATCTTCCTAATTCCACGGAAGAGATTATTATATTCAGAGAAGTAATTTTAGGAGACTCTGTAATACATAAAGTAGAAGCCTTATTGAGGGAATATTCTACGAGGAGTTATCTCTATACGAAAAGCACGATAATGTCATCAGGACTGATAACAGTGTGCATAATTAGTGAGGTAATTGTCCACGTTCTTTCAGGTAACTGACTTTATAATTTATTCAATGTCTATGTTGGAAGGTGAAACTATTAACATATTACACAACTTAATTAAAAGCCTGATGCTTGCTGTCGTGAGAGGAGAATTAAGTGATTTGTGGTAACAAAGTTAATAGTGTGTTTTATTTCAATCGACATCTTATTATTTATTACCTAAAAAGTTAACCAACGCTCGTTCAAACTTAATGTTCTGCTAAAGCATATATGGGATTGGGTTGTAGGATACTGAGCTATTTGGATTGCTTTTTTTCTATTGCTTTTTGAATTTCCTTAAAGGTTTTCTATGTTGCCTACCAAGTACAACTCTACGAAGTTTTTTACTGTTTGTAATGTTACCTTTTCAGGTTATATTCCAACCTTAGATTAATTTTACTTTCTGTCTTCGCAATCTTCCATTACATTTTTAAGCGAATTTGGAAAGTGAATAATGCAGTATTCCAAGATGTTAACAAAGGTTAGCTGCAAGATGATATACAAGTTAGCTTTAAATGGTGAAGAATAGTTTTAAATCTAATTGTGTAAATAAAAGCATGGATTTGAAAATAAATCGTATCGGTGGAAAAGATCAATACACAAGTAACTGTTATAAATCTTGCCGTACATGTTATTTTTTTTTTTTTTTTTTTCTTCTTTTAGTCTGAAGTCCAGGTCAGGAGGTGTTACGCCCTTGGTGTTCGTCTCAGTCAGAGGCTAAGTATTCCTAATTAAGAATTCATTGGTAGTAGAGTCTATTACTTTTTGGCAGGAGTCATCTAATGTTTTCAAAGTTTAATGTCTGTGTCTTTGTGTGAACCCACTTATGGTCTTTCATCCACAATATATTTTGTTAGCTTTTGCTAATTAAACTAATAGCATAGAATCCGGTTTTCTTAATAAATATATTAAGCCTTTATTTGCCGTTTCTGCATATTCACATTTAATTAAATTCTCTGTTGACTTTTTTTTTACTCTGGTCTGTTAATTTCCTCCACTGTAATAGAAGTTTGACCTCGTCTTTGTGACACAATTGTTGCATCCCTGGTATTTTGCAATTTGTTTTCCTATTTCTTCTATCAGAATGTATCTGTTGCGTTTGTAACATGTTACAAATACTTATTGTGCTCCAAACATTAATTCTACATTATTATAAGTTTTTATTTCAGTAATTGTTTTTAATTACTATTAGATGTTAAATGAAAGTTCTGTGACAACTGAATATACATAATCTGTATATCTACACGCCGTCAAAGGTGTGCTGGTTTTAACTTCATCCAGATTCCCATATCAACTGCTTTTGGTTAATTGTGTAATACTTCTTTGTGACTAAAAGTTTTATGGATATGTTAAAAGTATACATGGTAAACATCTTGTCCAGGAAAAAAATGCATTATTCATTGAGTGTTTGTACGAATCGGTAATATTCATTTCTGGAATGAAATTTGAAAGAAGTTTCAATGTCCTCATGATTGAATCAGCATTTATGTGATTTTCATTACCTTTACATTGTTCAAAATCTGTATTCCAGCTTGGAGGTTTTTTTTTTACATTGTATTGGGTTTTTATGCTTTTGAAATGTAGTGAAAATTAGCTTGATATTTTTCAATACTGTAGTCGCATTAATACATTTTTTATGTGTACCATTTTGTTTTAACTTTGATGTTTTCGGACTCACTTTCCTCTTTCTCTATGGTTTAGTGATCAATACAAATTCGCATTCAATGCTAGTTTTAACTCCTCCATTTTCTAATGCACACTGTTTTCATATTTGTAACATTCTTGAAATTCGTTATCTTTCAAGAACTCAATGTTTTATATTAATGCACTTTTCTTCGTTCGTCTTCAAAAACTGAGGTGTGTATTGGATACGTTATTTATTTTAATGGAAGTACTAAGCGAGTAGATACCTTTAACCGTTTATTATTTTGTTCAAAATCCTTTCAACTTTGTATATGTCATATTTTTTATTAAATGTAGTTAATTCTTCTTTATTAAGATGTCCGCTATATCCTCTCCCTTTAGGTATTACAATTTTTAAACTACATGATCACCTAAAAATGACTTACCTAATTTTGAATGTTTCTCTGTAAAGTTAAGAAGGAAGCCTGTTGCAAATATTGTTTCGTATTTTGAAACTCACTGTTTCACCTATTTTTGATTTGTGCTTTTCTAATGTATCAGTTGTCAAATAACAGAAAATAGTGATGCATAGTTTTTATGTTTTCTTTCTTGCACACTTTTGAATTGGAGTCCTGTCCATTGATATGTGAAAAGTGTTATCGTATCGATCAATTAACTTTGGTCAAATTTCAGATCATTTTCTGGCTTCATCTGAGTGAAATACTTCCATATTCGAGTCTAAATACTTATGTTAATCCCTTCCAAAATAGATGATTTTGTCTCTTGCGATTTGGAAAGATTTTAATGCTTTTTCATGTCCAACAAATCCTTAGCTTTTTATTGTAAAACTAATTTCCTTCCTCAAACTCTTTGAACATTTCTCTTAATTCATCGAGTATGTTATCTGACTTTTTCGTTTCTGCTTTCTCAGCCCAGCTTATTTGGAGAACAAACATATCACTGTTAAAATGTATTTGTATCCATCGCTGTAGTTTTCGTGTGCTTGCTGGTTAACAATATATGTCTGTCACAAGTCAACCACGTGGATTACATAAACTCTTTTGTGGGGAAATTGTGTTCTTTCTTTAATGTGTATTGAGATTGTTCTGTTAACCATTCTTTCAATTCAGGGTGTTTTATGTTCTTTTGTTCAGATTAACTTGTTCCCATTTATTGATGTTGCGTAACTGAAATTTGAGAATCGTAGAAAAAAATGTGTTAAATACTGGTTTTTTCGCCATCTAAAACGATATGAAACATCAAGATAACATTTAACAATATAAAACAGTGTCTCTTGGTGTTGTCGATAAGCCAACAGGAAAATCATCCACAAATTGGACATTTATTTTCAGCAATTTGCAAAGTTTCTTCCGTTCTTTTAAACGTATGAACGATTTTAAAATTGTGCCATTCCTATGGTTGAATCCAAAACAGCTGCTTCCTTTTCTCAGTCATCCTATGCTGTTTTGAATAGACTTATTATTCTATAATTAATTTCTTACTCTATTTTTGTGTGGAATCGACGTAGACAGATTTTTTTGGTTATATTTATCCACTTCAAAAATATAATTTATTTTCTATTCATGCTTTACTTTTATAACCATCTTGCTTTCCGGGTTGATAGTGCTTATATCGATGTAATGATCATTGATTGTAATCTATCAATCTGCATACTTTATAAGCTTTGCGTGGCATCGTGGGTTGTGTGATCGCTTCAGCCACCAGACATATCCCCATCACACAAGTTGATTAAGCTATCTGATTTCGTGATAGAGTCATATCAGCTGTCCATATTACTTGCTAGGCCTGGCGATGTGCGCAAGGTTATGTGTGTCAGTGTATATTCGTCACGAATTTCATGTGCGTTTGGAATAGACGTGAAAGCGATCTGTGTGCATCGGTTCCAATATCAATCACCTTCAATTATTTCACTGAGTCAAGCAGAAAGAGTTTCAATAATCTGTACTTAGTCTTTGCTATAGAAAGAAGTTCCATGATTCCCACGAAGACAAAGCGAATAAAATGGTGTCAATTTGGGCATGAGTTGGCTTTGTGTCGCAGTTGATAAATGCAGCGTCCCTAGATAGTATTCGCTGACACTGGAGAGTTTTTCTCTATCAAAATACAAAATAACATTATGAACAATAAGTTAAGAAGACAGTAATAATTTTCTAATCAAAGTAGGACAACACGCTTTTCGATACTCTAGCTTCACATGTTTATATAGAACCCTATCGCCGTATGATCAAAAATGTGACTATCTCATGCGACTTTCGGTCTTACAATCTGAGTCGCATCACATATGAATCCCTCAGCTCGATGGTAAAGATATTATACATAAATGAACCAATAGTATCTCCTGGCATGATTTCGAACTGGAGTTCAGCTGATGCTTCCAACACATATTCCCTATCATAGAAAAGCCAGAGATGCTAGCCACAAATTTATTATGCTTACAGCCTGTATTACGACGATAAGCTTCCTCTGACTGCATATATGTGGAAATCTGTATTACCTATCTCCTTAACTTTCTGCACAATGTGCGTTCGGACTTCCTAAATAAGTGACGAATTGCACTGTGCAGCGTAGGGGGATGCAGAAGAAGAACTCTGCTACATTCCAAGTTAGTATCATTACTCGCAGTGGAGAAGGACCCAAACGTCTGTGTAAGAAAGTATTACTCTACCTTTTACTAAAGCGATTGTAAATTATTGGAACCATGTGGTTCAATATCTGATTGATTATCTGTACATCTACCAAGCTTGCAACTGTCTAGGTTTTAACGCCCACAAACCAGACACTACTTATATTGTGTGCATCAGAGACGCACAACATTTTAGTTTTGTTGGTGTAAGTATTACCAAGATTAACTAAGTATGACAACTGATACCTATTTATTAGCTAAGTATTCGGTTGAGAAATATTTTCGTAATACCAAATCTGCATAATCAAATAGTCACCACTATCTCATCTCTTGAATGCACAAATGAAGACGGAAATATAAATGTTCAGACATCCGACGTGTTATAATACTTTTATGTATTTAAACGTATCAGAAGGTTCAGATTGAGTACCAAGAATGATTCACTCTCAGAAGTGTTATGTTCATATATGAAAAATATTGATATATATTTTGCACTGGTGAGTTCAGATGCCAAGTCTGATGTCCGAAATTGAGGGCTTCAAATGAAATTATTGACTGGGTAAAGCTCAACCAAAATTCTTGGCAGTGCTTCCACATAAAGTCTCAATTCCAGGCTTACTTAAATAGAAAATCTAGCAACTTGTAAAATCAAATTTAGGCATGCCCAAAATTTTACCAATCTGTTGTCTTGAATGTATTTCGGAACTATGATTACAATAGCTTTTGACCCGCCACCACGTAGTTCTACGAAAACAAAGGTTTGTTGTTGTATATGAGGATTTTGAATCGATATTTTTACCAGCAGCCACACTATGGTGGTTATTCTTCTTGTCATTGTTGTGGTGTTGGTGAAGAACCCGCGACATCTGGATTTAAAGCTAAGCGCATTGTGCCATCTCCCTATCAACGTTCAACACGACGATTACACGGCAGTGAGAATACTTTGTGTACTCTTATAAATGACACAGTAACTGCACAAAGAGCGTAGCACAGTGTGTGTGTGTGTGTGTGTGTGTGTGTGTGTGTGTGTGTGTGTGTGTGTGTGTGTGTAAAACCTTCCGACCTATGATTAAGGCCAGGAAGGAATATTACAATACAATGAATAAATTAAGCGATAAGTTGGAAGAATTGTTATAATACAAGAGAATACAATAAGCACTATGTTGGAACAATATGTCCTAAGTTATATTTCTGGACTTTATTCCATATATATGAGAACATGATTACAACCAAGGTCGTCAATTGGCAGGTCTAACAAACATTCGTATTTGTGAGAGCAATATGTTGTCTTACATTTTCATATGTAACGCTTTAATTAACTACATGTATGTGTGGGCTAGAAGCAACAACTGCTGTAACCCACTATACCATTGAATCATACACTGGACAGGAACTAAATTCTGATCTCTAATTGTGGCCGCAGGTGTCTCACAGTCTGTACATTGTTTACTTGTTAATTTCATAACATACTTACGATGACTCTGTAACACTGTCCGTTTGATCTTTTGACACATCTGACAGTCATGAATGCCCCATTCTCCCTGTCTTGGTAGTAAGCAACATCCTATTCAAATACACATGTATCAATTTTGATTGCAAGGTAGGGTGAAAGCCGGTTTATACTTCATCCTGTAAATATTTAGATAAGTTGGCAAGTAAATAAGTATGTAAATTTATTGCAATTTGTTTTTTAAGTAGCTATATTGGGTGGGTAAGTCGGTAGATAGATAAATGGGTAGGTAGCACAGTTTTGGATTGATTATGTATGTAGTTGATTAGGTTGAGAGTATTTAAGAAGGTAGATAAATAGGAAGGTTTGATGTTAATCTGCTGTTTTTAGCAGCGTAAGTGGCAGTTCTTTATCCTTTTAGTTATCATGATACGCTGAAAAATAGAACATGCATACTACTTAAAAAGTTCACGCGACTTTCTGTAAGTGCCGCATTGGGTCTGTACTCAAATATATTCGTGCTTTGATTGGAGGAGGCGGCATGGTGAATGAACATTATTAGATAATTGTAACATGATAGCAAATTTCTGGACCAAAGACACACACACACACACACACACACACACACACACACACACACACACACACACACATATATATATATATATATATATATATATATATATATATATATATATATATATATATATATATATATATATATATATATATACAGACACACACACATATTTGCTTACTCACACGGGTTAGGATTTCCGAAACACTTGTAATATTTACTCTAGGCCCATATTATAATGCCATTTATTATTTTTATCAACATAAAACAAAAATAAAAAAGACTCTGATTTTATTAGCACCAATAATGGCACCAAACTGTATTGTTATAGATTCAACAGTTTTCAGAGGAGATGTGACATAAATATTTAATGAGCTTTGCCATAAAAGTAACAATTTCACTATCAAGAGATAACGTGTATTTGTTAACAAGTTTAGATGGAATGAAAGTGTGGTCAAAGTTTGTTGTGTTACAAAATCTCATACACACAAATAAAACTGTTGGTTTCTCTATTTCAAGTATCAGAAAAGGTAGATGCTTTTAGAAAAGATAAAGATTTACAGATCGTATTTAATGATAATAACATAGAGATAACCATCGTCATTCCTTATAGCAAGATTGTAAAAACTATGGTGTGATGTAGGAATACGTTACTTATTTGATGTGAGTAAATATACAAATGTCTTGTAAGTTAAATGTATTGTACAATTCGAACATTTAGTACATTTTACAAATTCAGGCTACAGCAACTCAGCAAAATCAGAGATATAATACAAGGAAAACTAAGGTTAAATAAAAACATATCATGGTGGCTCAGTATATGAAATAGCTGATATTGAATCGACCATAGGATTGGCAAAATTTTACATATATCTGAAATCGTTTATAAGTTTGAATGGATGATAGATACGTTGCAAATTGTTCAAAATAAAAGTTCCATTTGTCGATAGATCTCCGGTCTGGTCATGAAACCTTTTCATTTAGTTCTTTTTCTCTGCTAATATCCATTTGGAACTCTTTTATCTTCACAGATGTATATTGTGTGGTAAAGTCTAGGAATGAAAATGGATTAAACAATGCTGTTAAATATTGTCTCAAAGATGAAGTTAATCATCTTGAATGATTTAACCTTTTTCTCATGATCTTTTATATCTTGCCTGGAATGAATTTATCATTTTTGACCTCTTTTCACTTGCTATAATGTGCTTTGTGTTTGACCAATGAAACAATTTCCTTTCTTATTCAATACCAGACAATACAAAAATGGAACACGGTATGACATAATCTCTATGATTATCATCATCACTAGTATTTTCGGGTTTTGTCAAGTTTAGTCATAAGTAATATTATGTCGTGCCTGATTTGTTCTTTTTAGTGCTTGCAAAATTCTACTTGTCATGCTAATTAATCTCCAGTTTTTATAATTTTTGTACCTTTTTCTACAATACTCGTTATAATGATTTATATTTTAATTCGTTTTTTTTTTGTACCCTTTTTTTACATTATTCCATTTTTGTTGTGCGCCTTTTTACAAGTTTGCAATAACAGTGTTTCTTGAATTCAGTTATGTATTTCTCTTCACAATGTTTTGAACCCGTTTAAAAGTCTGTCTTGTTTATTATACATTTCAAATTAATTTTCACAAATTAAAAGTAACATCGTAAGTTATATTGCAACTAATCTTTCTGAAATTTTTAAATTGTTTTTAGTTAAATTCCCATGTCCTTGTCATATAAATGAAAGGCGATCAACACAAGAGTCAATATAAAAACAAGGTTATCAAAGAACCAGAGAAAGAAACCAAAACCAAAATCAAAGCAGATTTACGTAAAGTTAAACCAACGCATAACGAACATAGAAACAACAAGAAGACTCTACGACGACGAAGACTCTGCAAAGAATATCAAAAGAAGATGATGCCCTACAAGTTGAAATAAATGAAACAAACTCAAAATACACAATCAGGGATTCAGTAGGAAGTGTAGCAGTTGCTTTCTGTATCTTTTTCATTTTGTCCAAAAAAAAATTCTCTACAGACTCTTCGTAACTGTAGGCAAGATGTATCAAAGGGATAACAACATACTGCTGGTAAAAAGGTTGGATTCAGCAATGAGCAATAAACTAAAGCATATTTCTCTCAAGGAGGTGCACTAGTTTGGTTACACAATAAACTAAAGCATATTTCTCTCAAGGAGGTACACTAGTTTGGTTACACAATAAACTAAAGCATATTTCGCACAAGGAGGTACACTAGTTTGGTTACATAATGAACTAAAGCATATTTCTCTCAAGGAAATTACACTAGTTCGGTTACACAATAAACTAAAGCATATTTCTCTCAAGGAGGTACACTAGTTCGGTTACACAATAAACTAAAGCATATTTCTCTCAAGGAGGTACACTAGTTCGGCTACACAATAAACTAAAGCATATTTCTCTCAAGGAGGTACACTAGTTTGGTTACATAACCCAATACCATAAACAAGTTAGAAGAACATTTTAACTCTCCGATAACTTTTGCTCATTTTTATCACTAGATAAATAGGAAAATGTTGAGGGAAACAAAAACCATTATCAACGCAATTCACAATGGAACATTAGGTTCTGCTCTTACTAGTGCATAAAGCATGCTATTGAAGGTTTTTTTAAATATGTCAATATGTTAACCATCAACAATGGATAGTGGATAAGTTTTAAAGCTAATCATTTTATTATGTTCACTTAGTCAGTTCACAATCAACTACTTGGCAGAAATGGACTTTTACGTGATAAAATTGTTAATACACAAAATTTATATCGCTAACTTTCTTTCGCTATATAAACAAGAATAATTTGAGCCAAACAAAAAAGATTATTAACACAATTTACCATTCAACATTAATTTCTGCTCTTACTTTTGCCTAGATCATGCTATATAAAGGTATAAGAAAGAAATACAAAGATGGAAACAAAGGTTTTAATTCGGTTGAGGCAAGTATGGAAATAGTTGCTTTTGGAGTAGGTGTTTAATTAGGTGGATTGTATTTGTCAGGAAAAGTTACTGGTATAGTTGATCTTCTAAACAGAATTTACCACAGCATGTATTGACATTTTTTCGAAAGCATTGAATGATAAGATACGTCGAGAACAAGTTTTCATCATGAAACAGTAACATCTGCAATCGCCAAGTTGAGCAGTATCGATGATATAATGAGCAAAATACAAGGTAACAACGAAGCACCTACGGTGCAAGTTATGGGCTATACCAAGAAAGAAAGAAATCATGAGAGTATATTTCGAATCATCAACGAGTACAACCGATACAAAGAGATAAAAACACAAATCAGACAAATCAATATAGAAGCAAAAAGAGAAGAAAACAACCTCTGGTATTTTAAGCAGCCTTTATTCCGAGATAAATAAAATGTGTAAAGCAAGAAATCTATATTTCAATAAATGGTCTTCTTGAGAATTAAATATATTTAGCCAATCCAATTGTTTACCGAAGTGGAAAGCTATATATTGCATTACAGAGAATAGATTCTATTGTTGGTTACTAACATATTTTTGATCATTTCAATATTTTTAGTTACATCGATGGCAAGAACGAAACAAAAACTGTATCAATGCATGATGGTTATTACTACCTTGACAGAAAAGTAAAAGAGGGAATAATTACAGATAGAAAGAATCGATGCCAAATGTCTGAAAAATAACTCAAAAGTTTAAAAAGTGCTACTTGCAATTACACAGAGTACATAACCAACTACAATTCAAAATTGTTAAGATTCAATCGCCATAGAGCTATACGGACATCTACTGAATTTGATACAGTTTGTGAGTTTTTGAAACAAAAACATAAATGTATTTTCCTCTGCCAAATCAATAGCACAAAATTTGCAAACATGGTTATTGTAGGTGTTTACTATAATCTTTGTGTACTTACAATCGATTCTGCAGCATATTGTCAATTGTTAGTATTTTTTAGTCTGATGCAAACTTTTTTGTACTTCACCAATGAGGCAAATATATGTGTGATATGAGTTTTTTGCCTTTTATATAAGCAATGTTAAAAAGTTGACAATTCTATTCTGTCAAATATTAATTTCCTACTTTTGCTTATTTCCTGTCCAAATTAGATTGAGAAATATATATTTCACTTGTTTAAAATTAATTTTGTTTTGTTTATATTCTGATTTTTAAATTAATTTTAACATTTATAATTTTTATTTTTTTAAAAAGTTTTTCAATTTTGCAACTTTTTAATTTTTTAATTGTTTAAAAAATATATTTAAAAAACTTTTGATAAAAGTAAAATGTTTGAACATTTTACAATTTGTTAAAACTATTGTACGGTTTTTATTTATCTATTTTTTTTTTCTTCTAAGTTTGCAAATGCTGACCTCGGTATCTAACTCCTCTTACACTGGAAGTGATATCATATTGATATACCGAAACTGCACCACCCGAGGGGTCGTGCCACGTTTACTATTCCAGATATCTACGCACATTTATTGCTTACATTCCTATTTCTCTTATGCCCTTTCATTTAGTACATCCCGTGCAGAAGATTTTGTGCCACGAGCATTAAGTGTTGGTCAACAACGTACGTATTTGTGCATTCACCTCTTATTTGTACAGACATTGTTATTTGATGACGTCCAGTTTGATTCATTTTATTTTATAACTTTTCTTGTTGTCATATTTTTATTTTAGCTAATTGAAGATGCTGAGGTGTAATTAAACATTCAGAATGCTAATTTCCTTATATACTGTTCTTGCTACAGTTATCTTCAAAAACGGATGCTTCAGTTAAATACATATTCTTGGGGGTGTTACATATCTTTAAAGTAGGCAAGCCCTTTCCACGAGTGTTTTATACAAAGTAGACACCAATGAATACTTGATTCAATTTTGTCACTTTTTTGTATTTTTCTTATATTTTTTTTAAATATTAAAAAATAAAATCTACAAAAAATAACCTATGTGCAGTTACAAAGGACGTAACTCATCTATTAATTTATCTCCCTTTAATCGTATTATTCTCAGCAACAAATGTTCAATAGCACGATGGTATAGGCTTAGAGATAATTTTATAACTGTTACATAAATATTAACCCCGTGTGTTTAAGAAATTGTGGAAGTGTTTAATAAACCCATTTTCTTATACACCCTATCATCGGATTGTTTTAATAAATTGTACAAGTGTTTTAGACGTACCATATCTATACTACTATCAAAGGATGTACCTTTAAGAAGTCAGCAATTAATACAGCAACAAGTTTCTCTTGTAATCCGTTGAAAACTTACCTACTTTTCCAAATTGTGTGTTTTCTCCAGAAGTGATCGACCGTTTTTCAATTTTCGCACAACATAGACGTCAGCGTTTGGATCAATCCCATAATTCCTCTTCAAGTTTAAAATTAAAGCATGTGATCCGCGACTGAGGTGAAAGATCAACTCATCAGATAGGTCAAGGTCACTGAGTGTCCGTTTGTCTGTCTCGAAACTTGTGGTCACATCTTTCAGCCAGACCATTTCCGAATATATAGGTGCTGGAAAAACGGAGATAAGACAAAGACTGAGAATACAAAAGTGATCAAACGAATGAATGAATAAACGAAGGAACGAGATAGAGAGAGTACGTCAGCCGTGAGTGACTTTCTACTAGTCGATATAAGAATAAATAAATAAATTTACAAAGATTCGCATTTTGGACAACCATATGCTCCTAATAATTCAATAAATTTTCTAATGCTGTAATAATAATTATAATAATAATAATAATCTTTTATTTCCATAATCAAGCGTGCATTTAAATGGATTTTATTAAGACAACAATGACAACAAAGAAAAGGTCGACTAAACATTTAATTAATTTTTCGATGGGAAAAACCCTACATGTACAACTAATAACCGTTTAAGTCCGACTTGCGACATAATATGCTGTACCTTTAAGGTAGAACTCAAACATTATTGTTTCATCCAAATATCGTTAATTTTGATATAAGTTGAAAATTGGTCCATAGAAAGTGCAACAAAGAGAAAACTATTGACGTGTCGCCCAACTTGTTTCGGCATTAATAGTATCATTTGATAATGACCCTCTAGATCGGATTTTACACAAGATTCAACAGTGTTTTTTTCTGTATGCGAATTTTAAAAATATTCAAGAGAACAAACAGAAAAAAAACCTTCAGTATGACAGCACACATTATTAAAATTTCTTTAGCAATGAATAAATGATATACACGAGCAATAAATGTACGTTTTTTCTAAAGACTTTAATATTTAATAATTCAAATATTCAGAAAGATGATGATAATGATGCTTACTACTGATAGTATTACTTCTACGGTTATTATGCATATGCAGTTGCATTTTAATTTGTATATTGAATAAAATTACTTCATACTTAGTAGTAAGTATACGTATTAGAACAATTATATATAGGTGTCAAGCATAGTGATGCTGACAAAGAAACCATGTTTGTAACTTCAATATTTTGAAAACTATACATGAAAAAATGGCAAATAAAACATTGTTGAAATATTCCTCAATAGAGTATACTACATTAGGAATTGTCACATAAAAAGGCTTGAATTTGCCAATTTTTTTCTTTCAAATTTTTCAAATCTACTTATCCTGAAACTCTGTATATTAGTAAGATGTCAATCATTCTGAATGAATTTTACTACTACTAATGGTTTAAGCATATATGCCCTGTTTTGTTTAAATGCGGATCCATCTGCGATTCCGTCACTTTTTTCTAAATCACTTTTGTCATTAATTCAGTCTTAAGTTAAACATACCGTATTTACCTGAGGATGAAATCATGCTTGATGGTAGGCTGAACTTCGCCTTTTTACAAACATGGGTAAATATTTGGCCAGGGTAGCTTTGCCTTTTAGTTTGAGCTTGCGTATAATCTTAAGGCTACTGGAAAGTTTTGAATAGCTGAATTTTCCAAAAGCTTTTCAAAGTCTATAAAATACGTTAGTTTTGATGGGAAAACTATCCAGAAAGGACAGATATAATACATGTATCTTTATATATATATATATATATATATATATATATATATATATATATATATATATATATATATATATATATATATATTGACGGCACCAGGTTTCGAGGCGCCCGGGGGCAATGTTCTTTAGTGGCGCCCCTACTTTGCCAGTTTTTGTCAGTTGCCAGCCTCCCTACCCCCTCATAAATATAAGTTTTGTGAAGAATTGCCCCCGTTACACTATGGTGAGGTGAAATACTATGAAAATGTCTGCTGCAAAAAAAAAGAAAAAGAAAAAAAAGAAAAGATCCCGACGGCGCCCCCCTTCGCCTGGCGCCCGGGGGCAATTGCCCCGGCCCCCTTCGCGCCGCCACTTTGTGTGTATATATATATATATATATATATATATATATATATATATATATATATATATATATATATATATATATATATATATATAATATGAACGCTGTATCTTTGATATACTACGAGTTGTATAAATTTAATTAAAAGGAAACAAGACTTGCCGAGTATCCTTTTAATGAAATATTTATACAACAAGTGGTATATCAAAGATACAGAGTACATACTATACATATATTTTATATATACCTCATACAAATATACATACTTATGTTCCAACTAAGTTTAATATTGCCTTCAGGAAACTTTATATTCACGGAGGGAGTGAACTTTTACATCTCATCCCACTGAGTCCGTTATAAAACGTAGTTCTACAACGATTGTCGCTATCACAATCCGTTTGGAAACTGCTAATTGCTTCTCTTTGAACTTCTATTTCATTTCATATTGATTAAATAAACGAAAGAGACGCTTAAGATTGAAACATGAAAGTTGTTTTAAATCGAGGAAAAAATAGAGCGCTACAAACACTACATAGCTAGCTTCCCGAGCAATGAAAGCTCGGCGAAATGATGAACAAACAAGGGTCACTTAAGCATTTAAAGTTATTTACAGTTGATCTAAGGCATTGATATGCTTTATATGCTTTACTTACCATTGCTACTAACCATAACGTATTTTTTTCTTTTATCCTCCTTCTCTTTTAGAATCTTATTATTGGTTTAAAAAAAAAAAAAAAAAAACGAACAAAATAAAGCATACATTATAGTATGTGAATGCCAAGGAATTTACCGGTCGGCCTACTTATCTCCACAGGCTATTGGAAAGTATACACATACAATTATAAGGACCTTGTTTCCTCTAGGTTACTTGATATAAGTTCAAATTTAAGGTTTTCATCCAGCTCAATTTTTTCTCTCTCCACAAATTTCCACGTTTGGTTGTCCCTTACGGCATAAGAGAGAGATAATAGTCAAAGCAGAGGGAATTTTGATAAAATTGTGTAACATGTTTAATTCATTACAAAACGGGAATTATTATTTTTTCTCCTTATTTTCTTATTTTATTAATGAGTGGAAATTCATCACTGATCTAGAGTATAAAAGTAATAGTCTACTGTTGAAACCATAATTATATGTATATTCATATACCATGGGCACATCACAATTTGATATACCAACAGTATTGGTATATAAAACTGCTTTATATCAACACTTTAAAAGCCATGTTATTTTTGGTATAAATAAATAAAGGAAATATATACATACATACATACATACATACATACATACATACATACATACATACATACATACATACACACACACACATATATATATATATATATATATATATATATATATATATATATATATATATATATATATATATATATATAACACTCGGCATTGAGATGGACAGACGGAAAGACTTACCTGACCGAACATACAGCAAGACACAGTTGACAAGAAAAAATACAGCTGTCTTCATTGTTAAGTCAAAGACTGGCATGGTCTCTACGGAAACACTGAACCGCTTTGCCATTAGAATCGTGGTAATATATCAGATAAGCTGGGATTAGATTGTGCCGGTGAGGGCCAGTTTCTTCCAGCCACGTTTCGGTTTTCTTGTTTAAACCTGTAAGTCAAGCTGATAAAAGCATATTGAGTAACGTTACGATGCAATAATTGTTGTGCCACGTGCCCGAAATAGTAGAATACTAACTTACATTGAGAAGTATAAACAAAATGTGAAAAACAATGTCAACTAAAGCAATGTCAACTAAACCAATGTCAACTAAAGCGAAAACACCAAATAATTTCGTTCATTGTTCATTTCAAGAAATGTTAAGCTTCTGCAGCAAAACTTGCTAGACAAATTTAAATAATTTGCAAGAAAATGTCCTGAAGTTTTCCGAACACGCAATTTGGTTACATGTTATAAACGCAATAAAAATAAGAGGGGCACTTTAGTGCGATCCAAACTACCAAGTATCAATAAACCTGGTTGTTTTAAGTGTGTACTTAACGGATATGAGCTGTGCGATTATCTAATTAATTCAGACTAGGAAAAGTCTTGAATACCAGCAGAAATGTTAGAATTAAACAATATATTTCATGTGATACACAAACTTTGATCTATGTAGTGTATTGTTTGAACTGCAAAAAGCAGTATTTATTTGAAAATAAAATATGTTTACCCGTTAGAATGGAGGAGCATTTCAGACATATGATAGCAGAAACAAATAAAGCATTTGTCTGCAAAGATACGTAGTCACTCATACAGAGTAGATGACAAACTTAAAAGACCATTTATGCCAGAATGCTCTCTGCTAAATTTGGTCAAATTCTGTTAAGTCATCTAAAACAAATGTATTTTAGTAGTGATCGCCATATTTGATGACGGATTGGCATCATTTGAACAAACATTTACATATTTTTAAACCAGGACACTTTCGGTCAAATTTGGTCAAATTCTTGGGAGCGGTCTTTTAGAAGAAGTCGTTGTTAGGTTTCTCTTGGATTTGATACTGCGGCCATTTTTGATGACAGAACGGCATCATTTGTACAAAATTAAAATCCATCTATGCCTGGAGGGTTTCTGCAAAATCTGGACAAATTCTGGAGTGGGTGCTGAGAAGAAGTAATTTAATTGTTTTTCTGTTTTGTAATAAGGGCGGACATATTTGATGGTAGATCGGGGTGATTTGTACAAATTTTACAGTCCTTAATGGCATGATGCTTTCCGCCATATTTGACGAAATTCTGTTGAGTGGTTTAAAAGAAGAAGTCGTTTACCGGTTTTTCTTTAGTAACGGTGACCATGTTTGATGGCAGATCGGCATCACAACACAATTGAAAGACCTTTATGCCAGGATGCTTTATTTTAAATTTGGTCAAATTATATTAGGAATTTTGTTTAGAAATCATTTTTAGGTTTTTCCATTGTTAATATCTGCTGCCATATATTTTAGGATGGATCGACATCAGTTTTAAACAAATTTGAAAGAGCTTCATGCCAGGATCTTTTCTGTCAAGTTTCGAAAAATTATGTCGATCGGTGTCTGAGAAAAAAACATTTTTTAAAAAAAAAACATTTTGAACGGATGAAGCACAGCGGATGAAGGACAATATCATAAAGCTCACTTGGTCTTTTAACCAAGTAAGCTAGAAACCTAAGTAAAAACTGTCAAATATTTTTCTCATTTAAAATCTCTCACTTTGCAAACAGGAACAGTGAATACGCTCATCACTTTGTAACCATTACGCAACTCTTATAACAGCCTTACAGTGGCAGTCCGAAGTTTAGCTGTTTCAGCTATACAGACTTGAGAAACCATTATTTATTCAATTTACAAAATTGTAGCCTCGGAATTCTGCATGCTTCATTCATTTGAATGTAGATACCTACATACATATATTTGGTCTCTGATATTTAAAGTGAACCTTCTTTTCTTTTTCATTTCGGTAATACCGAAAATAATGTCCTTGTCTGTCTTTCCGAAATTTTCTGACCTTTGAGTACATACTCAACTAAAACCATTTCCCCATTACAAAGCTCTTGATAGTCAGCGTATTGGCATACTTTATGCGAACACGTTGACTAGAGATCCGAAAAATTAACTACGTTCAAATTACGCAAAATAATTTAAGTTTAAGTATGTGAACTGTGCTTTCTTGACAATTTTATGATTTTACAACGATAATAATATATCACTGTGAGAACACATGCTCAAGAAGATAAATTTTATTGAACGCACTCCAATTTATTCTTCGTCATTAAGCCGTTTAATGCATTCAGAAAGGCATTATTAGTCACTGCCCTCTGGTTGACTAAAACTAGGTCTAGTACAGACATTTAAATTGACGGTGCTTCCGTGACCCGTGACACATTCTAACCACCTCGACTATTTCTGCGAAACAAAAACAAGCCTCAGATGTATGTCAGTGTCGTAATTTGCAGAAAATTCATACATTTTGTTTGCCGGAAATTTCTTCGCAACGAAAAAAGAAAAACAATCTGCAATCCATTCGGACCACCTCGGCTATTTCCACGGTTGAATTGACCGTAGGATTGACCGAGAAGTTGCGAATGAAAAAATAGTTCGATAGTTAGTTGGAATGTTTTGCATTACCACCTATTCCGTTGTATTGCTGATAACACTAGCATTATCCTTTGTCACTGGGTGATGCGCTGGTGAAAGTAAGGCTCCATTATTGTCAGTGTATATGATAAGTAAAGCTGAACCAGATATAATCAATATATGATGGTTTTAATAAAGGCCTGCCGTCTTACTGATAGACAATTTAAGAATTTCATATCGTTCATGGACATCAGTCGTCTGATATTTGTGCAGTTTTTCCGTAGTTGGTATCCCGCCTTGGGGTGTCTGATCACTCCTTTGGGGGCAAATTAGCGGGATTGTAATCAGCAGTGATATTGAGTGTCGTTAGAACACAAGATAATACCATCTTGATCATGACATTCTCCGTTATATTGCTTTTGATTTTCCCAAACCCCAAACTTCTTATCCTTAATTCAGTGTTGGCAAGAGTTATTTGCTCTTGACTAATACTTACTTTGTTGAAAAGAACGAGTGTGTGGTTTGGTAGCATATTTGTTAATTGTTAATGCTATTTGTTTAACTTACAAATTGCCCTATGTTCTCGGACTGCTATGTGTTTCTACAAGAGATCTTCCAGTTGTATGAACAATACCAATATATGAAGAAAAAAGAAAGAAAAACAACCTGAAGAATTCAATACCAGCCTTCAAACCCTGTAATTAGCATGTTTCTGTATCCATGTTGAAAAGTAGTGAATAGAGTCAAACTGAAACCAGCATCTCAAACCTATATATTGTCATATCCCTAGTGTTAAAAGATTGTCAACACCGTTACAAACACAGACTTCGGAAATAAACCAAGAGACTATTAAGTAATCTTGTTCAAAATGATTTTGCTGACTACACAATACAAGCGGGTTACTACAGGATTGCATGTCGACATTAAAATCCTAACTTTATTTGGACTGTTAAATATTTATATCCATGTAATGTCCAAGATAGCGACAAATGTTTATACGATGTTATAAAAGAAGTAAGTTAATCAATTCGCACCATCCCTACAGCTGGAACCAATAAAGGTAGGCACAATCCTTTTGGCCCGAAAGTAATCATCTTTCATGGCAGAAACATGACACTCGTTACAATTTGTGATTTTGCTCCTATGTAACGTCGAGAAAGTCTTAAATGTAAATAGGATGAGAAGCTATGGCCGTCATCAGAAAATATGTCATGACTTCACACACTAAACATCCGTGCACCAGTCTTTGGTACAAATTAATGGCGGCCCTATCGAAAACAATGTCAATCTATAGTTCTTACGCGTGAAGTAAGGGAGGCAAAAATATTTGCTATTAAACTGAAGCAATGATGGAGTCTCGAATAATTACGTGTAGAGTCAGGGTAATTGATGCCGAATTGAGACACTAGGTCAACTTTAAACATCGGGAGTGGTGAAGCTATTTGTTTAACATCGACAGCGAGAATGGAGTTCTTAATTCTTTTACCAACAAATCCTGATTAGTTAGTGTAATGATATTCTATTCCGATCGTTCGGATCATCGTGTAGCATGATCACAACTAGAAACTATATATCTAGGTTCATATTCCTTTGCACAGATTATTTTAATCAATTCAAATCGTTCGGATCATCGTATAGTATGATCCTGATTAACAATATAAACTATCTATCCAGCAAGGGTACTAAAATGTTTTCCCGTGATGCAGGACTTGATAACTGTGTGCGGTTTGGGCTAAGCTATTTTCACAATACATAGCATGTTATTTTGTAAAGAAACTCGTTCATTTCATTGGAAAAGTAGTTAGTAATATACAGTTCTTTGCACGGATTATGTTAATCAATTCCAATCGCTCGGTTCAAGATTCCTCAATTTAAAGTCTATCAGATCCGCTATCCACACACCTCTCACCTCCTCCCTCCACTGCCCTCCCGGAGTTTTGTACGCCACGTTGCATATTAAATCCTTGTTTTATTTATGTGCTTGTTTGCTTCACGAATAAAGATAAGAAAAACATTATTTCCATTTACACCCTCCTACTATGCCAGCAAAACAGGACCTACCTTCATCATTCATTCTTTATTTTGCTAATACTCAACGAATGTGGTCAATGCCTATCGATCTGTTGTACCCAAAGGCAATGCCAAAGCGTGACGTCAACGGCTGATTGTGCTTTAAGCTTTAAATGTGTTATATTTGTATTGGGTAACACAGAATAAAATCTCACCTATAAGTAATCAACGTACCCAATTATTTACGCTTTAAATGCATCGAGCGAAGAATGTTAAACAAGTTTGGGGAAATTTTTTAGAAATTGTCCAGGAATGGCTATTTTTGTAATTTCTGTGCAATGGTATGCATAAATGATCAAATAAGCAAGGAATATTCAAATTTGGTGACGTCATCGAAATTCACCCATTAACTCATTAACCCCTGGAGATTCTTTTCATTTTCGCCTGAAATGGGGGTAGGAAACGCATTTTTGGGGTTACTTCTGAATGCAGCAAAACACATCTGCTTAAGAAAGTTTTTCGTTTAGCCGGATGCTTAGGTGTATCAGAAACATTGTTTTTGATTGGCTATTACGCTCGCGCATGCGCAGAAGGGAAAAAGTTGGACTAACTTTTTTTTTTTTTTTTTTTTTTTTTCATATTGGATCCCCTATTTTTTTGTCCTGGCCCCTTTTTACTCCAAATCTCAAACTTATCATACTTTTTGCAAAGGTTCATCTGTCTGTGTGCAGTTCGGACCGGTCTGCTTTAGATCTAAGGCCAAAAAGTCTAAAATCCGGACACAAACTCCGGTTCTGGAACTGGCAATTTTTGACCTAAAACAAATCGGGTCTCAAAAACTGCTTTTTTTTCGCTGTATTTTTTAATGCGAGTAGAAAGTCGACATTATTTGGCATCATTGTAGAGCTACATCTGTCTACTTTCCTGAAATACCATCCACTTTAGTGTATCCTAAATGATGTTCACGTTACAGAGCTCGGAAGTAGTGTACAACCTCATGACGCGTAAACGTGGCGCCAGGGGTTAATGAGTTAACATGAATTTAGTCACTTAATTCCTACTTTATATAAGTAAGTTGTGTGATTATTAAAAACTCGAAATGTAAATAGTTATTGAGTACTTTCGAAAGGGCTTTATTCTGAGATTTCTAAACGATATGTGATTAAGCGAAACGAAATCTTTATGACAGATATATATCTGATGTTCTATTATGTAAATAAATTTATCATTATTTTATTTCCTTCTTATGCATAAATACAGAAAATTTTCCTTGATTTCGATTTTCAGTTTTCTTGTTGACTTCTGACCTATACTGGTAATGTTCGGTGTCCTGTTTTATAGATGTCACCTGTACACGTCATTATAGCATTAATATAGCTCATAATACTGTTAACATATTGGTCAGAACCTACCGTATGTACTCGCGTATAACTCGGGTCCAAATGTAAACAACATAGACCTGATTTGCTGTCTCATAATACGCCGGCAGATCAGGGTCTATGTTGCTTGTTCTACTGATTAGTCCTTACAAACTTCATAGACCCAGATCTGCCGGCGCATTATGAGACTGTTGATCTGATTCTATGCAGTCTGCAGTTGGTATTGACCTATAGGCGAGTACATACGGTACTTCAGGGAACGATATATAACCGTGTTCGTAGATGCTGTACATGTGAGGGTTGTTACATCTCTGGCGGATTCTGCGCATCTCAAGGACGTTCACGAACATGCAAGACGTGTACCAAGCATAACGGCAAAATTATGTGATTACAAGATGGTGACTTAAGCAGTGGTTTGGATTGACAATTTATAAACACGTATAATATATGATAATGCTATTGTATTATTTATTTAATATCTGATAATGTCATTGTATTACTTATTTAATATCTGATAATGTCATTGTATTATTTATTTAATATCTGATAATATCATTGTATTATTTATTTAATATCTGATAATGCTATTGTATTATTTATTTGATATCTGATAATGTCATTGTATTATTTATTTAATATCTGATAATGTCATTGTATTATTTATTTAATATCTGATAATGCTATTGTATTATTTATTTAATATCTGATAATGTCATTGTATTATTTATTTAATATCTGATAATGTCATTGTATTATGTATTTAATATCTGATAATGTCATTGTATTATGTATTTAATATCTGATAATGTCATTGTATTATGTATTTAATATCTGATAATGTCATTGTATTATTTATTTAATATCCGATAATGTCATTGCATTATTTATTTAATATCTGATAATGTCATTGTATTATGTATTTAATATCTGATAATGTCATTGTATTATTTATTTAATATCTGATAATGTCATTGCATTATTTATTTAATATCTGATAATGTCATTGTATTATTTATTTAATATCTGATAATGTCATTGTATTATTTATTTAATATCTGATAATGCTATTGTATTATTTATTTAATATCTGATAATGTCATTGCATTATTTATTTAATATCTGATAATGTCATTGTATTATGTATTTAATATCCGATAATGTCATTGTATTATATATTTAATATCTGATAATGTCATTGTATTATATATTTAATATCTGATAATGTCATTGTATTATTTATTTAATATCTGATAATGTCATTGTATTATTTATTTAATATCTGATAATGCTATTGTATTATTTATTTAATATCTGATAATGTCATTGCATTATTTATTTAATATCTGATAATGTCATTGTATTATGTATTTAATATCCGATAATGTCATTGTATTATATATTTAATATCTGATAATGTCATTGTATTATATATTTAATATCTGATAATGTCATTGTATTATTTATTTAATATCTGATAATGTCATTGTAATATTTATTTAATATCCGATAATGTCATTGTATTATTTATTTAATATCTGATAATGTCATTGTATTATTTATTTAATATCTGATAATGTCATTGTAATATTTATTTAATATCCGATAATGTCATTGTATTATTTATTTAATATCTGATAATGTCATTGTATTATTTATTTAATATCTGATAATGTCATTGTAGTATTTATTTAATATCTGATAATGTCATTGTAGTATTTATTTAATATCAGATAATGTCATTGTATTATTTATTTAATATCTGATTATGTCATTGTATTATTTATTTGCTTTAATTATCTTGCTCTCTGCAATCGTACTAAAAGGTTTATTTGTAATAAAAACAAAAAATTAAAGATTAATTAATTTATCCTTTAAGTAGGTAGTTAATTTATTTTAAAACACAATTTCTACCAGCTCCTGCAAACATAGACATAATAATTGTTTATTTGCTTATGATCTATATATTTTATATCTTGAGGTATACTATTATGATCTATATATTTTATATCATGAGTTATACTATTATGATCTATATATTTTATATCATGAGGTATACTATTATGATCTATATATTTTGAATCATGAGGTATACTATTATGATCTATATATTTTATATCATGAGGTATACTATTATGATCTATATATTTTATATCATGAGTTATACTATTATGATCTATATATTTTATATCATGAGGTATACTATTATGATCTATATATTTTATATCATGAGGTATACTATTATGATCTATATATTTTATATCATGAGGTATACTATTATACTTATTACGAACCTTTATTGCCCTAGTTATGTCACTCAAAATCTATTTCCTGGCGAATAATTATAGACTGGTATTATATTCTCTAGCACGTTGGTATTTATAGTACAAATGATACTAATGACCTTTGTCAACTGTCATTATAATCTCCTATGCTACTCATTTTCCACACCATATCACTTGGTAATAAAATATATCATAACCACCAACTGCGTGGTTTAATTAACTTTTGAAAGTGAAAAATCTTTTTGTGAAGTTTTCATCTTAGTTATAATCTTGTTCACCCAAAATAATATTTTAAACATTTTTTCTTTTACTATCTTGAACAGTAAAATAAGACTGCCAAATTGTTGTTGCATTTTCTATTTGAGCAACTAAATTAGATAATATATATGATCCGATACTCTGATTTAGACGGTCCTTTCCCTTTATTTTCAGTCCCTATATTTTTTCGAGAAAGAAATACGTGCATCCTAATTCTTTATACGGTAATACCATTTTTTCAATTTCTTCAGTTTATATTTGTTTCCAGTATTCAATTGCCCCAGCTCATTAATAATAAGGCCGTTTGAAAGAACTTTACAGAGCACATGGTGTAAGATCTCCAAAGTCTTGGTGTATAGTTTTATGTTCTGTAGATGCATTATCAATATGATATTTATTTTCTCTACTAATATATTTCCAATCAATTATAGTAACAAAATTAAAGATATTACAAATAATTTGAAACTGCTTTAGATCTATACTGTTGTTTCCTGGATTAAATAATTGGCCGCCCGGTAATGTCTCATCTACTCAGACAACATTTATTTTATCTGAATGTATACAGGAAACATATATATTGATTGTACTAAGTCTGGTATTCTGTAATTTGATAAATGCCAATAAGCTATTCTACATCCTGATGTTGTATTCATACTACCTAATTGTATTAATTTTGTCAAAATTTCATATCACACTGAATTCTTTGGATCCTCATTATCAATTATCAAACTTTAAAGTATATTTATCAAACATTCTTAGGGGTTTGTATACAGATTAGTCATTTTCTGTGTAAGTTATTGGTATCTGTTGCAATACAAGTGGTATAAACAATTTTTTAAAATGTAATGTGTTAAACTTTGCGGCAAGGACAAGGTTATGGTGCACTGCATGCATTTTTAAAAATGTGATGTCCATGATTTATTTCTATAATATTTTTCGTAGTTGCCTGGATTCACTGCAAAGTGAATTTGAAAATAAAACAATTAGGGGTTACGTGCTGGCTTTTTATCCTATGTATTTTGATGTATTGGAGGCGCGGGTGGTCTAAAGCGTTTCATAAAGTTTTACATGTCAGTGCAGTCTTTCATCAAACCTTGACGACGAGTGGCTATACTGTATAAATTTTAGGTTTCAAGCAACCACAAAATGTATGAGATCCAATAGTTGCCTGTATAGACCCCTGACAATTCAATCTTAGTAAATTTGAGTTGAAGTTAGTTGTATACGCTGTGTAATTATTGCTAGGAGTTTACTAAAACGTTTCGATTTTGTTTTAAGCACTCGATATCAATATGTTCTTCATCATCGTTCTTATCAGTTATGGCCTCACTTACTTTCTCGTGCACATTTCAAGACTGTAGAATCCACATGGAAATAACACCGTTTTGATTTCATTTCTTATCGTCATTAAAACATGTTGTTTATTGATCATTTGAACTATTATAATAATCAACTACAAAATATATTCTCTGTAATGAACTTGACAATTTACCATCTCTGTTATCAATTGGATTAGAAAAATAAATTTCTGTCTCGCTTTGACCTTCTACTATTAAGACCATTTACAAAGATTAATAACTCGTGAGTAACTTGTTTTCTGTGCTTTCGACCTCACTCCTATATTAATATCAGAGATTTTCTGCTTTTCGTGATCTTTTCTAAACAATTTTCCTCCTTAATTTTCTCATCAGCTTTTAAAACTTTACTGTAAACCATTTTCTTCCTGAACGTTTTAGCGACAAACCCTAGTGAAGTTACGCCAAACCCTGTAAAAGCTATTGGAATAATAAATCCTGATTCTATTCCGGCAAGTCCTAAACCAGTAGATTATATACCCTTACCACCTGAATCTGTTGCCATGAAAACCTCTACCCAGTTAAAATAAAACAAAAACTTTCTTATACCTTTGTAATGCTGAACCTCCTTAATCAAATCATTTTCAATTGTATACATCTTTTGCAGTTTAAAATTTTTGCTACTATCTGTTATTGCATGTTAATCACTAGTAGCATAACTTGCTTCGCGTATCTCTTTCTCTTTTTAAAAATGTATGAAATAGATAGCTTAGAGTGACGCCTTTCGTTTTTAGTTTTATTATGTTCTGTAACGTGAATTTTTATCTATTTTATTATTGGCTTACTAACTTTTTTGCCTTATTTACTAGAACTAGTGGCCTGCTTGCCTTGCTCACTGGCTTGTTCTCTTTGAACGCTAGCTTAATAGCTTGTTCACTGACTTGTTTTCCAGAACTAGAGGACTTTTCTTCGCTTCGACTCTCACTTTCTTGTTCACATTTTCTCATCTGCTTACGATTCTTTTTCTGACTCTATTATACCTTAGGTTAACAAAGGCTCATTTATTTAATTGATTACTTTGTCAGGCAATTTTCCTTGTGAAATCGGATAATCAATAGTAAACGTACTTAGAGAAGTTGGAATAATCAGCTTAAAAACTTGTTCACAGACTCATGTCCGATGTTGATCCAATTAAAAATGTGATTATTGTCTTCAAAAGTGTGGTGTAACCAGCTGTAAAAACAGAATATAATCATGCGGAATATGTAATGCTGCTTGATAAATAGTGTTAATTGAACAGTGTTTTTTTTTCATTTGCAATTTATTTAGCTAAAAGGAAGCTCTTTAACGATACTTCAAATGGATTTATTTGTTTGCTCTCTAGAGCTCGCTCTCGATAACGTGTTTGCTAGACTCTCCCCCTTACTCACTTGATCATTGATTCTCTTACTAGAACTAGCGGCTTGCTCCCTTTATTTCTTGTTCTCTCTCTCTCTCTCTCTCTCTCTCTCTCTCTCTCTCTCTCTCTCTCTCTCTCTCTCTCTCTCTCGAACGAACGAACGAATAAATTAAATAAGATATTCCAGCAATAGCAAGAAGTAATCCATATATGTAATATTTTTTTTATTGTCTATCTTTGAACTTGTGAATGTATTCGCTTTTGTTTCTTTGAGTTCTTGCGAACTTTTTCCAAATTGTCTTAAACGTTCAACTGTACGTGGGTCTTTCCCCACTGTCTCTCTTTCCTTATAAATTTCTTCATTGCTTCTTTCGCTGTCTTCCATTTAATTTAGTGAGTTAAAATAAATACTATTATAAGGTTAGTTGCAAGAGGGTAAAAACTACTAGCATTTGTAAATAATCATTAATTCATCTTAAAAAGTGGCCTTGCTATATTACACTTACGAACTAGAACTTTGTTGTTATTAGAATTATTGCCTTACAAACTTGTGCACAATATGAACTATATGGTATAGGGAAACTATTTTAATAGTCACACCAGCTGTTAGAGGAAAAAATGCATCGATTTTAAAACACCCAGCACACATTTATTTCGGAAAACTTCCAATAGCTTCTCTCTAGTGTAGTTGTTTTTGCATGCTTACCTGTTCTTGCGCACTAATAAAACTTAGTAGGTTTAAATGTTATTAAACTTGCACCCAGAAGGAATCCTAGTCGAAAAGATAAAAGCCGAGTTCAGTTTATGTTATGTAATCTTCTTCCAACTTTGTACATACATTATAAATTGGAAGAAATTTGTTATCAGAGATATCATAGCAAGTATTATTACATCTGACAATGACTTTGATATTTTTGCTAACTTAGAATTTACCAAATTTACGCGTCTTCTTCATTGTGTTGCCATCCATTTCATCTAAATCCTTTCCTGTTAAATGTTTACAAGTTATCACCTTATATAATCTCTTTGCAATGTTAAGTTTGAATTATTATTGAGATTCTTCTACTTCTTCCAGAACTAGTTCTCTTCTTTCTCTTTCGCTGTTATTTACAATTTAACTCTCCTTCAAGTTGTTTTTGGTCCATTTAAGTCGAGAGAAAACAGCAGATTCTTCGAGAGCGGAATTCGATAACGCTCTTTATGATGAAGATGATAATTTTAAAGCAAATGATAAAGAAGCAGTCATTAATGAGTCTTATACTAATAATTTAACTGACGATGACTTTTTAAAAACTATTATTATCATCAACATATACAGATACATCCAGTTGTCAAGTTTCGTGATTCTAAAGTGAATTGTAGTCAAGAAATTAATTTTTAATGCAGAATATAAAAACGTTACTGAAACGTAGACTATTGGTCACAGTGATCTACTTGAATCATGTGTGTGTAGTACTCATCGAGATACATCCCCTCAGCATGTTGCATGATTCCAGGTATAACTGTGTGTGTATATATATATATATATATATATATATATATATATATATATATATATATATATATATATATATATACATTGTACAAAAAGCATATGTGGTCATGAGCTAAATGCAAAACTTTACTGAAGAGAATAAATTGCGAAATGCATGTCACAGTAACCTTCTTTTGTTCTAAGATGTGACGTATAGTCGTCAAGTTTGATGATTATAACACGAACAGTGCTTACGAAATAAAATTAAAAACAACATTTAATCAGTTTAGTATGAAGTAGGGGTTATATTGATCTACCTTTTTGATAAGGGTGTAGTAGTCATCAGGATGAATTCAAATACCATTTTACATGATTCGAGGTATAACAGTATGCAAACAGAGTGCAAAGGATTAGTCTGGTCAAGAGCTAAACTAAAAATCTTAACCAAGAATGTAAAAATAATGTACATGTAGGTACAAGTTAGCCCCCTTAGCCCTCTACCCAGGGTGTATATGCCATAAAACCTTCTCCTGAGTCTCGCCTAGGACCTAAAAGGAATGAAGGGTTGAGATGCAGTGAGGTTGTGGATATGTATATGATTTTGTATGTGCGGGTGTCAACGCCAAGTCTGATGCATGGGGTAGTACAAAATTTAATCATAGTCAGTGAAGTATGGATCTGGGATTACATTGAACTATATTTTCGATAAATGTGTAGTACTTATCAAGATGCATTCCCTCAAAAATTTTCATGATTCCAGGTATAACAATATGCAGACCGAGTCCAAAAGATCTATCTGGTCATGAGCTAAACCCAAAACATTAACCAAGAATGTAAATATAATGTACATGTAGGTAAAAGTTAGCCCCCCTAGCCCTCTGCCCAGGATGTAGGTGCCATAAAACTTTCTATGAGGTGTTGTTTAGGACCTAAAGAGAATAATGGATTGAGATGACTTAATTACTTATGACTTCAAGAGACACAATAAATAAATGGAAAGCTAAGATTCAAAATTAAAAATAATAATAATACAAATAAATGCTTCAGTAGCATTGTCTAGTAGAACTATTTTTAGATCACATTGTTATGACGCGATGGTCATTGACCGGATCTTAGACAAGCTCACGGCTACTGACATGAAACACTGAGGTGTAATTTACCATACAGGTGGTGTCGTTAGCAAAGATAAATGATTTAAATATGGCAGCAGTTCATAATAAAGAGAAGGCACTCGGCACCGCTGTATGTCACGGAATTGTGTGCATAAAAATACCTTTTGTATTATATGTGAATACTATTGTAGATTGGGTTTTAGTCCTGGTGATTTCGAAATAGCGATTTTCTTTCACTTACAGCAGAACGTACAAAGCGCCGGTGGTGGTTTGCGAGGGGGGGTTACGCCGTATCCTCTGGACGTGGATTTGACCGCGTTTAAAGTACTTATAGTGCTATTTTTCTCTATATCTCCTCAATGTATAGGAGCCTTTTCGGAGACCTGTCAACTTTATAGAAGCAATCTTCAGCTGTAGAGGTATGTAAAAATGTAATTGTTTGATATATTGCATGTTACAGAATTTATTACATATTTCTAGAAAGTCAGACCTATGCCACACAACGTCATGCTATCGAATAGAATATAGATTGTTACAGGTTAGATATTGTTTACATGAATAGACAAGTTGAATTCAATTATATGTTCCACGCATTAAACGACGAGAAACGTTCGAGCTTTTATATTCCAATGTGATTATTCTTGTCGCAGACAGATTCATGTACGAACGTGGTTATTGTATTAATAATCTCGTACAGTAGTTCTTATGAAAGGAGAGTTTCATGTGCAACGAAGTCAGTACGTGTTTACGCATGCGTAATGTATATCAATGTAATCGTACTTAAGCACATTTCTAGGCGTGTCTCATATATTACACAGCTCAACTGTTGTAGATTTAGCTGTTTCGGGGAGTCGTTAAACTCCGTGGGGTTGTTTAACCCGGATACTGTACTCAATGGTGGCTTCGGTGACGTTGGTTCGCCGGATGATACTGGTCGACATAGTGTGAGGGGCCAAAGGTTCTGAACCAACGGGTCTGCGGGTAAGGAGGTTCCTGAGGGATTATTCATCACGCCGGGAGGCGTAAGCTACACGAGATAATTCATCAGCCATTCATCGTGAGCCGTGGATTGCGAGTATTAATGGTCGTCGTCGGGATGTCATTAAATAACAGCATCATATCTGTCCATGGACAATATATTAGGTTTTACACCCAAATTCAGTGTCATTATATGTACGACAATCTAGTGCACCATCATACTTTTTGATGAAATATACATTGATCACATTTGTTGATAAATCCGTACATTAACCATATATGTTGGTAAATCCATGTATTAATCAATTTTTTAAAATAAATCCATACATTAATCATATCTGTTGATAAATTCATGCATTAATGGCATCCGTTGACGAATGATACCATGTTATTTTTTGTTGATGAACTAGTCTTTGAAATTGTAATTTTTTGCTGATGAACTATTCTTTGATCGTACCTGTTGAAGAAAGATACCATTTTATTATATCCGTTGATGAACTTAGTTTGCATATGTAGGGTAGGGTTTTCAGTTGTTTCAGTTTACTTTGTGAGAGATGGAAGTAAGGGTGTGAGTTAGGGTGTCAGAGGTTCACTTAACATTAATTTGCATTATAAAAAACCCATCTCATTAACGTGCTTTTGTTATGTGTCTTTGCTAAATCCAGTTCCACCCGGTTTCATCCTGTTACACTGTAAAGAAGTCAAATACAGTGCTATTTTTCTGGCAGAAACGGATAATTTTTCATCCCTTTCCCCATGCCATTTCCCATTTCAAACAAACAATATAACAAGTTGCTCTCCGTCACTCTGTATTTTCCCATATGACCAGACATATCAGAAAATAATAATATCAGAAGATATTAATTTACTTTCGCGGAAAACAACCGAATATTATTATCATGAAAATAGTGCGTTTTAATTGTAAAGACCCCCCCCCCCTCCCAATTATTATGGTTCATACTCAAAATCATCTAAGATTTTGATGATATAAGCCTATATACCAAGTTTGATCTAAATCCCTTTATAAATGGAGATTTTAGAGAGATAACAAGCAAAATGTTTACTGACGATGGACGAACGAACGGACGACTGATGAAGCACGACATACACAGGTCAATGTCATATAATCTCACATTATTTTCGGTATTACAACAGTACGTAATCCTAAATATTTGTCTTCAACGTACAAGTCATGAAGTAAAGTATACTTCATTGATTCAAAGATTTTGGAGATAGTATATGCATAATTTTTTAGTTGTTTTTTTATTTCTTTCTTTTTTTTTAAATTTTAAATCAATATTGACTTCTGAACGAAAGGGAGTACTTCCGTAAATTTAGCTTCAAAGAATTTTCTAACCAAGTGCTATCATTTTAAAGATGAATCACGGAGGTACTTGAGAGTATTTTAGATTATATATCTTTCGACATATTACAAAAGGCGATTTTGATACTTATAATACCATATGGTCATCTGAAAGTTTCACCATGTAGAACCTCATGTTAAAAAAAAAATATACAATAAAAGATTGCGATATGGCAGCATTTATTTTTTCGTCTGATAGTACAATATGTGTATCCTTATAACATGTTCACGGTGATTCCGTGCTCTGGAAGTGGACCTATAAATAAACGAAGCCAAGTCAGCTAATTCTAGAAATGAAACAAATAGCTCTATCGAGGACGTTTTTTGTCAAAACATATAATGGAAAACAAATTTTTAATATGCTACAGTACTCTTTTCAATGTATTATAACAGCTCGTTATCTTAAATATCTATCTTCAATGGACAGGTCATGAAAAATAAACGCTATTTACCGCCTTAAAATGGCAGTCACTGAAACGTTAAACAGCGGTTCATTCTTCCACTAAAAAAAAATGGTCCGTCTTTTGTCTATGCTCTGACCATATTTAACTTGGTTATTAATCGGCGTTTTGGCGGCCTGCTGTGGTCTTATGATGTCATTGTTGTGATAAAGTTGTAAATGAGAATTACCAAAGTTCGACCGATGCGAGATGGCGGACACAGGGTCCGCTATATATTTAGTCGTAGTACATGAAAAGGAGCAAGATGGAGAACAGTCAGTCACAGTCTTTGTTCCTACTGTACCGTTGTTAGTCATGAATATCATAATTCCAGTGCAGTTTTCCCGGCTTGTTAGCGATTCAAAAGACAACATATCACTAACGCGTTTGTGGAAGTTGAGACAAGAATATTATATAACTATAAATGATAATTTCATGATTTGTTGCAGAGCATCCTCTTTGAGCTTTGTTTTTGTGATCATGTCCATAGATACAAAGTGATTTATAGTGTTACGATAGAATTTTCAAGAAATTTTTATAACTCAAATTTTTATAATTCAAATTTTATAATTCTTTAATCGATGAATTTTTAAGGAATTTTTATAAAGAGTAAGTTTTCTTTTATAATTCAAATGTTTATAATTCTTAATAAAACAGAATTTTTGACGCTTGAGTTCTCTAAAACATTATAGTACAAAAGTGTACAGCATTGATATTTTACGGTAGGAGTGAGATTTTTCTGACAATACACAGGTGGGGGATTGTAAAGGCAAAATGCTGATATTAGCAAAATTCTTTCACGTCTACGTAATTCAACACCTTCACCTAGCCTGGTCTACAACCTTCGTGTAGGGAGCGTAGTTCAACTAACTTGTAACCATTTTTGGAAGGGGGAATGCGCTGTATGAGAGTGTCGTGAAAATCTCGTGGCTAGAGACCTCGCTTTAGCCTGTATCGCCTAAACTCATAACTTTATATAGAGTGAGATGCGCATTCCTTGACCAAGAACTGGATATAAGGCGCTGCGCGCCTTGAGAAAATAGTTGCTACGTCTCTTTACATCTGAAGAGTTGTTTTTGTTGCAGGTAAGAGAAAATTGTTTTATCATATTTTAAAAGACTTTTTGTAAGATTTTTGAGGTGCTGGAAGGTATTTTTCTTTGTCTCTTGGAACATTATGTGTTTTTATTCTTAATATTTAATTGTAAATTATATTCTTTTTTGGATTGTGAAGATATTTTATTAGTAATTTATATATATTATAATTGTGTAGATTTTTTGTAGGAATTTATATGAATTGTAATTTTGTGAATTTTCTACTGAAGTTATAATGTTGAATTATTGGAAAAAAGATTTGCTGCCAACTTCATGCGTTTGATAATTAATTTAGAAATAAAATATCGTTGGGTTGCGAAAACATGATACATGACATTTATTTTGGTCGTAGTTCGAAATATTGAGTTTTACTATATTTTAAGTTATTTTGGCCATCTTGGGTTTATTCAATATTTAGTAATTTACATCAGAATTCAAAAATACAGAAATTAAATTATTGTATGAAGTCGGCAAGCTTTGAATCAATATATTAATTATACGTGTATTCTTGTATTTAGAATATATATCTTCCTATGTAGTTTTTATTCGGAATGTGTTAATTTAATAAAAGTTGCTACGTCTCTTTACATCTGAAGAATTGTTTTTGTTGCAGCCTCCTTTGTAGTTCGAACCCGGTACCCCTCTTGCACCCCAGCGATGTAACCAACACATCGCAAGGAGTGACACCTCCACAAGGGAGGCCGCAAAGACATCTTGCTGGGCGAACTTTTCATAATACATGTGGCCCAAAGAAAAACTCTCACAATAAGTGGTGATGGTCAAAATCATTCATAACAAGTGGTGATCGTGAGCATTTCTTCCATAATAAGATGGACATCTAAAATTCCTTTCCTAATAATTGGCGATGATGAAAATATTCTTCATAATAATAGCACTAGTAAGCAGCGTCTGGTGTAAATATGCATACTCGCGTATAAGTCGAGTCCAACTGCGCCGGCAGATCAGGGTCTATGTTGTTTTTACTGATTACTGCTAATAAAATATATAGACCCAGATCTTTTGGCGCTTTATGCGACGGCAGATCTGGGTCTATGCAGTTTGCAGTTTAACCCAAGTTATACGCCAGTATATACGGTATTTCTAATTGTTTTCAGTGCTATCTCTTGGAAATTGGTGTGGGGTTTCTTTGTGCAAAGAAAGTGCCATCTTTTATTCTGTATTCATTGGAAGAAAATGCAAACAATATGTGATCGTGCTCTTTTCTATGTATGGTAGTGTATATGCAAAACCCCTTTAATCAGCACTAATTACCGTTGACTATAATTGGGTTGCGCTGTCTATCTTCACAATAGTCTAAGACATTTCATCAGATATAATGGGATAAAGATTCGAACTGCACTTGTATGGGTAGGAGTGGCTGGACTTGGAACTGAATAATTCAGAATCACGCATGCTGTTTCGCTGAAGATAAATCTTTCTGAAGAGGGTTTATGCATATATATTACATGTATTATGACCATGAAATAAGTGGCATACATATATGAATTAATATTCTTGTGAAAAATAAGCCTCCAGTACCCAATAATTTGTAGATGTTTGTGACAGGTCATAGTAGAAATCGGGTAAACTCCGACGAATGATGGTAGAAGAATTAAAGAGACATCACTGGAGGCAGGTGCACGCTGCTAAAAGAATGGATAAAAATCGTTGATATGGTTTTTCGATTTCATAAAATTAACTAGAAATATGTAGTGGGATCTTTCAATTCAGCCAAGATAAATTAAACTGTCTACAAACAATGCATGAATAAATTATCTAGTATTTGACCCATTCCGGTGTCTTGGAGAGAGAGAGAGAGAGAGAGAGAGAGAGAGAGAGAGAGAGAGAGAGAGAGAGAGAGAGAGAGAGAGAGAGAGAGAGAGAGAGAGAATCTTATTTTCTTATTTGGTTTAAGCGAAACAAAACAGAACACAAATAGGCAAGTCTCTAGACTCAACCTGATTCGTGAGATTTTCAAGAAAAAGCTACAGGTATCCTGAGATTACATCTGAGCCTATCAATTAGGAAAACAAGCATTCTATGTCACTAAACATTTATGACGTTTTCAGATAAAAGGCAGGTAACTTATCTTTGCAGTACTAACACTTAATGACTGACTGGTTGAATGAACGATTTATTTATTTACTTTTTATTTGTAAACTGATCCGTGGATACAACTAAAGGAAAACTATATTATGTACAGGACTAACAAGGTACCTAATAATTCATCAAAGAGGACGCAAACTGTGTAGTTCGGCAAACCTCAAACCTATGACAAAAATTTAATGCGTTGTTGCGAGTTTTGAACGAAAAAATTTCTTCTTCAAAAACAGAAACTGGTTTTCAAAATAATATGTATAACTATTTTTATTACTTTTAAGTTACCAAGTAATGTTAGTTTTAGGTAAATAATATTAAAATTAATGGAATTGGCTGTAGTAGCTACTTTTATATATTATTTAAAGAGTTCATGTATAGGTGGAAGGTTGTAGAGCAGTGGTTCCCAAACTTTTTTGATCGCGACCCTAAATACCATATTTTGCGACCCAAAATGCAATACCAGTATAGGGTCGACAGGGTCCTCGCGACCCTCATTTGGGTCGCGACCTTGCGTTTGGGAACCACTGTTTTAGAGTATAGATATTACAAACTAATTCATGGGAAACAACTTTTGAGAGACTCTTACTTTGACCCAACCAGTAGTTATGTTATGATTACTTCACTTGAATCATTTTATCTAGAATACTTACACCTGCATTCGATGACTGTTCCTATCCTTCTCCGGCTTGATGCATATAGTCTTCTCCTAAAGGAAACCAGTCAGATAGCATATGCATGACAAACGTTTTGACAAGAACAGCATTGGGAACTTTGTTTCTATTTTTAAAATGTACTCAAGAGGGAAAAAAACTTTCTGGTAAAACACTGATATACATTATTCAGTAAACTCTGCCGCGAATAATTATGAATGTTCGTGTTGAAATTGGAAATTGAAACTTTATAAATGTATTTAGAGCCTATATTTTATACCAAGAATGTGTAATTTTCTTTGTAACTGATTACAGATTTAATTTAAACGACAACCTTATGTAGCCGTGTGTGCTGTGTAGTTTTTAGACAAGGAAAGTGTACTGTGTATTGTACTGAGTAATCAACGGGAGATAACTTTTGACATACTCTTATCAAGTAATCAGTTGTATGTGTGAATCACGTCCTTAATAAGCCCTGGCCCCCAGCCCCTTTCCCAGTAAAGAAAATGTAGCAATGCACGGAAAGTTTTCAAGATAAGAAGGATGTCAAACATATTGATATTTTAGATTTCAAGCCAGACTATGGCGTGTCAAATGTTGCAAAACTCAATAAAATCAATTGATATACAATGCGTTTATATATGCCAGCACGAATAAAGCTTTTCTTAACTTCATTGAGGAGGGTGTACAATACTGAACCATTTCCAGGACACCTTCTTTTAAAAGATCAGGGTAGGTACAGATAATGTTCAGTATTGTCATTCTAAAAATCCAATTGTATCCTCATAGACATCCAATTGTATCCTCATAGACATCCAATTGTATCCTCATAGAGATCCAATTATATCCTCATAGACATCCAGTTGTATCCTCATAGACATCCAATTGTATCCTCATAGACATACAATTGTATCCTCATAGACATACAATTGTATCCTCATAGACATACGGTTTTATATGATATTAGAAGGAGGGCATACTATTTGTTTCCTTTTGTTGTCTGGTCCTTATAACATCCAAACTTTCAGATTTTGAGAAAAGAGATAAAATACCAGAAATCAAGATTTAATCTGTATCTCTACAAAAAAAAGAAAAGAAGTTCATATTCATTTTTGTAACAGTATATAGACATGCGTGATAGTCGTCATATTGGCCGCTTTGTGGTATACTGCTGAATGATAGGCACCCCACCTAAGACTCTGTAAGACTTTAGCTACCGTATATACTCGCGTATAATGTGGTACTAACTGCAAACTGCATAGACCCAGATCTGCCGTCGCATAATGCGCAGGCAGATCTGGGTCTATTCAGTATGTAAGGATGTAAGGACTAATCAGTAAAACAAACAACATAGACCCTGATCTGCCGGCGCATTATGCGACAGCAGATTAGGGTCTATGTTGCTTGCATTTGGACCCAGATTATACGCGAGTATATATACAGTAGTTTCCACTTCATGTGGCTGTGCTGTTTCTGAAAAGAAATAAACTTGTAAGTCATATATTTTGATACATCTGCCCTGTTTTCCCGTCAAATTATATGAACTGGCTCCATGCTTGTGATTATCACGCACCCATCCCGTCATATACTAGTGATGCATTAGAAACGTTCCCATCCTGCATCACTACATGTGACCAATGGATATGGTACACGGTTAATAGGACAGTGCCTCGTGAAATATCATTTACATTTGTCTGCCGATACCATCTCTTTCTTAGCATAATCTAGACTTAAATGTTACATGAGCATCTTTGAAGAGTACATTATAACACAGTATTTTTATTTATTTCAAAGATATATTTCCCCACTGATTATGAAACATATGACAGTTTCTTTTACTTATTCTCTGTGAGGCGGGAACCGCGACAGCTCAACTGGAAGAGTGTAAGACTCGTAATCCAAGGGTCGCGGATTCTACACCCGACCCCCACCCCCATCCCCCATTCCCAATGCCAGCCTGGCTGGGCTGCCTCGGTATGTCTTTGGGACGGGCACTTAGCTCCCATGTCATATTACCGATATAGGCAATAATGTGTAAAAATGCCGTTAAACACCAAGCAACCAACCATTCTCTGCGAGTCACTGAATTTGTTTGCACCTCAGTATTTACAATACTTTGATGTAGTTTTTTCCTTTTTTGTTTTCAAACTGAAGACAAATAGACTTTGAACTTTGAAAAATCAGCAAGTAGGGTGCAGCTCCATTTACTAAATTAAATGAAAATATTTGCACTACAATATTTCAATCCTGAACAGAAATCCACAGAATTCCTAATTTTGCACAATTCTCAGTAGAATAATTGCCTTAGATATTGCTCTCTGGCCACCCGCTGTTGTTAATTAGCCCAGCTTGATGCTCCGAACATATTTTCAGCACGCTCTTGTCGTTTTATTGACTTACTTCTGGACTGTTTCCTCTTTTAAAGGTTTATGACTAAATTTAAATGAAAATTATATTAAAACTAAATAGTGTGATTTGCATTCATTTGACCTTTGGCCTCAAATTTTGACCCTAAAGTGCTTGATCAAGGAAGACATTTACTCCTGTTCTTATGGTACCCTTGGAGGATATGATCAAGCATGGATTCCAGCTCCAAAAAAAAAAATGCGACCGAGAATATTTTTCAGGCCCATGGTGAGCTGATTCTTTATTTACACTGTGCACCAAATGACCTTGATTAGAATAAGAAAAAAAAAAAAAAAAAAAAAAAAAAAACCATTAACTGGCTTTCAATAACTTATATCTCATGATTCACAAAACATACCTTGCCAAATTTTTTAAGCTTTCTGATAAGAACTTAATGCTATATGGAAGTCTCAGTTTACAGTACATTGACACTCAGTTGACCTTTGAACTAATTATGACATTTCAGAGACAAGATCCGAGGTGTCATCCACCCTAACCATAAGCAGAACACTTTAAGCAATATAAATAGAGTATACCGTCTATACTCGCGTATAAGTCTAGTCCAAATGCAAACAACATAGACCCTGATATGCCGTCACATAATGCGCCGGCAGATCAGGGTCTATGTTGTTTCTTATACTGATTAGTCCTTACAAACTTCACCGATCCAGATCTGCCGGCGCATAATGCGCCGGCAGATCTGGGTCTATGCAGTTTGCAGTTGGTATTAACTTATACGCGAGTAAAGACGGTACTTAGGCTTCTACTAAAATATGGTATCAAAACAAAAACTATCAAGGTTTTTATAACTTAGCAGTCTAATTTGAGAGCAATGAGGAAATGTAATATAACAAACAAGGATTAATATAAAAACTATGTCAGTCCTATACAGGCACCTTAACATGATACATAAGTATTGTTTCACAAAAATAAAAAAATAAAAATAAAGAAGGCTTTTTTGCTTGTTTGTAGCGTTTTAATGTCCCAGAATTAATAAAAGTAAAGAAATGCAATGAAAATGTAAACAACCAAAAATGGAAAGGTTAAAAATAATGACATGTAGTATAGAATGTGTTTCGTATGAAGTTCAGTTGATACTTCAAAATTCGTATACACATTTTTCATTCACAAGCTACCTGTATCTGGATTCTTCCTACTCCGCTTTTATAACTTTAATTTGAAGAAGTAATTACAGTTCCGCTGTTTCTAAACACGCATTTTTTGAGGGATGTGAAGATTAAAACAATCAGTGGTGATTTAGTTTGTGTTTGCTATTGAGACTGAAAGAAAGAAAAATAACCATCAGAGTTGGTTAGGCCATAATGTCATCTGTTGCAGTAATATATTCATTAATTGGCCCTGAGGTTGCCATTTTTTTACTCGGAAGATATCCAATAAGTTGCTCCAAATAATGCGCGTGATATAAGGCGTAACTCGTAAATCACACTTTCAATTAAAATAGACGGAAGATTTTTCCAGTGAAGAAAAGTGTTAAGACTCAATGTCAAGTAATTGAATTATATAGTCTCCAAAAGACAAGAAATAAAACCTCTGAAACAGATCACATGGCGCTTAATTTCAATCTGAACGTAAATTTTTGCATTTTCGACAGCAGAATAAAAAGAAAATTAAAGCGAGAGGGCCACCTAAATCAAAGACGAGGTCCTGCAAACTTTGAAAATCAATTCAGATTTTCACTCTGTAGCTGAATGTTTTCGCGTAAATTTGATGATTTAAGTTCATAGCAGATGAGCTGACAATAACGAATGAGACGGTAAATGTGTTTGATGACAATGACAATAACGAATGAGACGGTAAATGTGTTTGATGACAATGACAATAACAAATGAGACGGTAAATGTGTTTGATGACAATGACAATAACGAATGAGACGGTAAATGTGTTTGATGACAATGACAATAACAAATGAGACGGTAAATGTGTTTGATGACAATGACAATAACGAATGAGACGCTAAAATGTGTCTCATGACAATGACAATAACGAATGAGACGGTAAATGTGTTGTATGACAATTATAATAACGAATGAGACGGTAAATGTGTTCGATGACAATATAATCTTCAGCAATCTTCCCGTCGTTGCGTAGAAAGAAATAAAGAAGTACAGACCACATATTATATATCCCGTGTAGAACTGATATTATTTGTTGTCTTTTTGTTCGTTGCGTGGTCTAAGAATATGGAATCATTTAGACTTAACCAGTAGGTAACCTTGATTTGTATTGAGAAAAAAAAATTCAGGTTTCCGATGTAAACATTTAAAACGGATCCCCTCCTCATCTTCATTTCCTTTGTATAGCAGTTTTTAAATGATTAGATCATTTTCGAAGAGTGAATTCACTAACTCCAATTGCGTTTCCAATTTAAACATTTAAGACAGCTCCCCTCCTCATCTTCATTTCCTTTGTATAGCAGTTTTTAAATAATTAGATAAATTTTCGAAGAGTGAATTCTCTGATTCCAATTGCGTTTTCAATTAAACATTTAAAACGTATCCCCTCCTCATCTCCATTTCCTTTGTATATTATTTGTTTAAATGATAATATAATTTTCAAAGAGCGAATTCTCTATCTCCAGTTGCAGTTTTGATTTGGAAACGTTGCATACTTCTGGAAGGATCTCTAATTTCATGGTGATGGTAATTATAATTATGGCGATGGTAATTATACATGGTGATGGTAATTATACATGGTGATGGTAATTATACGTATGGTGATGATAATTATAAGTATGGTGATGGTAATTATACATGGTGATCAAAAACAAAAGAAAATCAGACACGTTAAGACACGAAGTTATGAACGTCTACAAGAATGTACAAGTAGAAAAGCTAAGTCTCTCCAAAACTATATGAATCCAAGCAAGAGGGGTTTTGCAGTTAACCATTGTATTATGAATAAAATCGAAGTGTTTCTCTTGACAATAGCTCTATATGTATAAATCTGAAAATTAAGGATATATTTTAAAACATCGTAGAAATTGGATGAAGAAAAAAATTGCATTTGTGAGTTGTCACTATTTGAATTTGTGTAAGTAATATAGTGAGGATAACACAGATGTCGAACCATCAGGCCCGAAAGCTCCGACATGTTCTAAGTGTCAGTGTGATTACGTAACGTCTCACACTTTGAAACGATAGTATTGGTCAGTGAACTATTTGAATTTGGTGTATGTTAAGAGTTGGACTTAGGTAGGAGGAGGAATCAATCAATCAGACGCGTGACCACTCGGAGCTATGGCACCCCAAATCGTTAAAAATAAGGCGAGCTGAAGTAATCGTAGGGTGAGCTGGAGTAATTGTAGGGTGAGCAGGAGTAATCGTAGGGTGAGCTGAAGTAATCGTAGGATGAGCTGGAGTAATTGTAGAGTGAGTAGGAGTAATCGTAGGGTGAGCTGAAGTAATCGTAGGGTGATCTGGAGAAGGCGAGCTGAAGTAATCGTAGGGTGAGCAGAAGTAATCGTAGGGCAAGCTGAAGTAATCGTAGGGTGAGCTGGAGTAATCGTTGGGTGGACTGGAGAAGGCGAGCTGAAGTAATCGTAGGGTGAGCTGGAGTAATCGTAGTTCGAGCTGAAGTAATCGTAGGGTGAGCTGGAGTAATCGTAGGGCGAACTGAAGTAATCGTAGGGCGAGCTGAAGTAATCGTAGGGTGAGCTGGAGAAGGCGAGCTGAAGTAATCGTAGGGTGAGCTGGAGTAGTCATAGGGTGAGCGGTATGGACGGTCGCACGGAGTATGGGTCAAAGGAAGGATGCAATAAAAGGCTCAGTTTACTACATTCCGTTTTTTTTTTTTACAGAAAGTGGGAAATAAAAAGGCATTTTCTTCATCAAGTGCTTGCCTGCCATAGTTCATCACTAGTGATAATTCTTTTTTGTTATTTTCGAACTTAGAATGATACTCTACCCATGTAAAAAAAAAAAAAAAAAAAAAAAAAAAAGCATATAAGAGAATAAATTCTCTAGGGGAAAACAATGCGAGTAAACAACAACCTATGCCATTTCATTTGTATTAACAACAATACATATTAGTTAACGTTCTGACATTTCAAAGTGATTGATTCAGCAGATAAATAAGTTCTTGAAACGGTTTATCTTCTCGTCTTTGTCTTCCTTTCATGGAAGTAACCTCAGGGACTTCAAAGTATATCTACACCTCCAGTTTGTATAGGTTGACCATTATCAGATTTTGTATCGAATCTGCATAGTAAACATGAAAGATATTAACAAATAACGCATAGACAAAACCTATATCAAATAAATATTGTTGCCGAGGATTATATACTTTCATTTTGCTGTTTGCAACCATTAATGGGTCACCGCTCTATGATTTCTAAATGCGCTTGTTGAAATAATAGGAGTTAGGAGTTCATATTACTTGGGTTCAGCGAAGACAATTTTCTAACATTTTTTTTTTTAAACTGTCAAAGTTTACCTAAATGAATGAAAATCTGTCATCTTTTTAGTGCTATTGATTTCGTAATAAGCCATGTTCTGAAAGTAAAGATGAAAAGCCGATTAGTTACGTAATTGTTCCCTTCTGTTTTATGCATGATAAATTTCAAGTCTACTCACCTCAAACCCAGAACACATGACCTACAGGCTGAGGGATGCATTTATATACAAGTCTTTCACTGACTTCAACGCTAGACGGTACTTAGATAGCGTCATGCAAATAATTGTTTTGGTTTGTTGTTTTCTTGGGGTTTTAACAGTACTTTTAAAACATTGTTGGCTATATCATGCCGAAGAAATGGGAGCTAAGTGCAGTGCCCAACACACCAAAGGTAGTCGACCAGAGCTGGCCTGCGCGGGTATCGAACCCGCGACCTTTGGATTACGAGTCCAACGCTCTACCAACTGAGCTACCAAGGCTCCCGTCATGCAAAAAATGCAAGTCTCGGTCGTCACGGGGCGGATCCAGGAGGGTGGGGGACGATGCCTCTTCCTCCCCCCCCCCAAAAAAAGAAGAAAAAAATATGAGTGTGAACAACCGTAATCATTCCTAGAGTACCTTTCTTTACAGTTAGATGGTTCAAATTATGCCTGGAAACGCGTATACTGCATGAGCTTCCGGGAGCTTCGTCACCTGGACCCCTACCAGGGGTTTCGTCCCACAGACCCCGCGCCTACTTGTTTACGCATTCACTAAACAATACTTCTGGATCCGCCCATAGGCACCCTTTGTTCCCACGTTTTCTTACTCAGAATATAGAATCAAATGTAAATTTTTTATGTAATGTTGCAAGATTGACCCCTTGTTTATATACAGTTCTGAGCTAATATCGCCCGTTGCTAATAACATTGACTTGTCCATGTTTGAAAAGTAATGGATCATAAGATCTTTTCATTCTTTCTTGTCAAGCCAGAATAAACACCTCGGATGTATGAAGTGGAATAACTTCCGCATTTTGGGGAAAAACAAAAATTGAATCAGCACAAAATGCTTGCACAACAAAATAGTAAGCCTACGATCTGTTTTCTGAACATATATGGACTAAATAACAGGTCAATTATATAGATAAAATGAGAGCACGGTGTGACCTTCATTTTGGGATTTTTTTGAACAATGAAGGTTTGAGAAAAGTCCGCAAACTTACTTGAATGCCATTAAAGCCAAGCGTTTCCCACTAACACCTATATAAGATCTGCTCATGTTTGCCATGTTTGTACTGCACCCCTATGATGTATTTAAATTTTCATGGTTTTATAAGTGTCAATGTCCGAGGCATTATTGATAACGGAGCTTTGAACCAAATAACTGGTCCATTCTGACAATTCCGACAGTACAATTTGACATCAGACGCTTTGAATACATATTTACTTTAATACATTTGGGCATTTAGATTAAAACTCAAACTTTATTTATTTAACGTCGATTACGAAATACTTTTCATCAACTTGTACGAGGCGCTCTCGACGGCTCAAATGCCGTTGAAATGACACCAGCATTCTAGAAACTTTGTTGAAGAAAAAAAAGACTCGAGCTTAATCCCAAAACCCTATAACATACTTAAAGTGCAAATTCTAAGTAAATTAAATTAGCACGTTATTGAAGACACCAAAGTAAAACAGATCCTTAAAGTTTCGTGATTTTTAATTTATTGTCAACAAAGTTACAGATTATCGAAATTTTCTGAGTTCTGAAATTTTTTTAGAAAATACAGGACATGGTCTTTAATGTGGAGGAAAATGTAGAACTGCGAGGAACCCATCAGTTTTTTGGTTGACCACCACAAATCTGCAACGTGTCGAAACAAGGGAATTGAACTAACAACGGCATATAGTAAATGTGTTGCCGCCACGCCATCTGGGCCCAAATGAGATAAGAAACCCTAAAGTTGTAAAAGACTGATATGTTTATTTCAAATGAAAAAGATTCTAACTCGATATATGAAATCCTTCAAGAAATGTACAGGAAGTTTCTTGGTAAAAAGTCAAAACCAGAAGAAAACGTTACTGTAAACCAAAGTCGTATACAGGCAGCATAACCCTCGGCTCATCCTACGATTACTTCAGCTCGCCTTCTCCAGCTCACCCTACGATTACTTCAGCTCACCCTACGATTACTCCAGCTCACCCTACGACAACTTCAGCTCACCCTAAGATCACTTCAGCTCACCCAACGATTACTTCAGCTCGCCCTCTCCAGCTCACTCTACGATTACTTCAGCTCACCCTACGATTACTCCAGCTCACTCTACGACAACTTCAGCTCACCCTACGATCACTTCAGCTCACCCTACGATTACTCCAGCCCACCCTACGATTACTCCAGCTCACCCTACGATTACTTCAGCTCGCCTTCTCTAGCTCACCTTACGATTACTTCAGCTCACCCTACGATTACTCCGGCTCGCCCTATTATTACTTCAGCTCGCCTTATTTTGAACGATTTGGCGTGCCATACGGAGCTTTTCCCTGAAGATAGATTGATACACGCCGACCAGTCTCACTTGTTGATTGACTTATCGACCGAAGACAACAATTACAACCTGAAATAAAAACATCATACAGAAGTATGAGACACAAAATATAACTATACAGGATTACAACGAATCTGGCCATGGGGAGAATATAGTTCCCCCCAAATGCAAACTTTGCCATTTTAAGACTTGTTAGAATGCAAACTACAATTCTTAACGACAATCAAACATTTTAAGTTTTGTCCTCGACTGAAAAATTCGCAGTAAATCCTTTTGCATTAAAATATTTTTGACATGATAGCTAAGACATATTGTCAGAAGTTGGCTAACTGTTGTAACCAAGAAAAATGGTATGACGTCCAAAACACTGTATGTATAAATACAGACCGTCAATATATGATCTGTGCAATGGGGACCTTCTATTTGTTTCACTCTGATATTTCGCAAACGCCGCCGGCTAGAAGCAAATGAAGCATATGAAACAAAAACAAACCAAGAAAACAAATCTTATTTTTTAAACATAATAACACGATCAGTACACCAAATTTGGTAACACTAAGAATTGCTAACTAAACACCTCCTTCACAATATATATATATATATATATATATATATATATATATATATATATATATATATATATATATATATATATTCCACGTCTTTGCCACTAAGTCATTTTTATAGTTATCGATAATGCAAATTTAATCATTCAATTACTTTTGAACAAAAACAAAAATAGTTAAAGTTAATTGCTTTCGATGCCATCGTATGAGTGAAAAATAAAACTGATTGATACATTTTGTTTTACAGTAAATAGTAGTGATGTACTTGATGTTACTGTGGTATCCTTTAAGCATGTATCTATAACAGCATATTTCGAAACTTTGAATTCCGTGTTGCTTAGAAACAATGTGATGCCTGGCTGGATTTGTATTGCCAATTAAATTACGACACAAAACAGATTCAGAAAACAATAAAAATAAAGAACATAATCTGAATTGATTTTTACTGTATAGAGAAATACATACACAGTGTACTCAGGCAAGTTTTCTCAAATCTTAAAATAAAATCAAACAGACAGACAGACAACATTTCTAACAACAATGGATACATCAATGTCATCTGAACTGAATTCTCAACGATGAATTTAATTGTCTTCAATGCATGTATTTCTTAATGCCAATATCAAAAATCACCTTGTGTTTGATTGCTTTTTGTTTTAAATCTACAGAACGAACAAACATGAGGCGACTGGATATTTTTATTTTCTTGTTTGTTTTTATTGTATTTTATTATTTGTTTTTAAATTTTTTAAATTAGAAGCTGTAAATTTTATCAAATTTGCAGGAGGACATCATCAAATTTGATCCTCTGCACAACGCCAGTTAAAAACAATTTCTACGGTGATTCTAGGTGTTTACATTCTGGTAAATGGATAATGTGAAATAAATGAACACCAATCACAAGGATTTTTTATTCTTTAACTCGGTGGAATATCACATATTATCATTTTCAACAGTTTTTGTCGACTATAGGGAAGAAGTTGATATATGATAACACTGTAAAGTGTACCCGCGATGACTTGCGAAAGAATTGGAACAATCTGTCAGATATGCTCGGTGAAGTTCTCATCGTCTGCTCTTCATGGTTTCTTCGGAAAACTCGAATATTTTTACTTGGCAACAATAATTGTCTGACTGAGAACATATTATTTAAAATAGTATATCCCAGCATGCCATATATGACTGAGAACATATTATTTAAAATAGTATATCCCAGCATGTCATATATGACTGAGAACATAAGCATACTGTACAAAAGTTGGAGTGTAGAAACCTGGATTAATAAAATCGTTCTTAAATCTCAGGGGACATAAATCATACACCACGTATATTTTGATTGACCATGCGAAACACAACCCGTATTTCCCCAAAAATATATATAAAAATTGCGCTGATAAACCTCTGTATGATTTGAAAAAATCTAGGGACACATATCATGCGACTGAAAAGACATTGGTTGTTATATTCTATATCATTTTATCATTGACGTCATCGCGTGTATAAACCAATCAGAAGTTGCTATTCGTTTTTCTGACAAGGTAATTGATTCGGCACTTGGCCTAAATGCTTTTTAAAATTTTAAGGTATATCCAATCATTAAACTGCGCTGTTTTTAAATTTCGAGACTTATATGTCAAATCATAGCGTAAATATCCACACCACAAATTTTCTTTCTTCAAATAATCTGTAAACTTTTAGTGTTAATAGTTCTGATATAGGACTGCAGATAATGTCCCAGTAAATCGAATATTTTTCACTTACCGATAACAGAATTCTAACCCACGTTCATTTACAATTGAGAAAGTAACGCTCAAGCCAAAATCGGTCGATCCTATTTTAAAAAGCAGTGTATTTAAAGAAAGGCAAGTTCGGTGCTTGACAACAGATGCTACGGTACATGGTCGCAGCTACGCTTCTCTTCGTCTCTGATAGTAAACGTCAGTGCTTGTCGCCCAATGATGACTATACACTCAGAGGATATGTTTCACTTCACATGCTAACTGCTGTAGGGACCAGATATAGTGGGCATATTTTGATGTATGATGTTAATCCCAGTGGAAAGCTAACATGAGAAAAATCTGCGGAAAACTGGCGAGATGTAGAGCACTAGATCAGACGAATATATTATGGGTAAGAATATATATATATATATATATATATATATATATATATATATATATATATATATATATATATATATATATATATATTAGATTAAGCTTCGTTCATTTTGCATTAAACCTTTTCGCATCTGTGACCATTAGCTATATTAACCCTCGCAATGGCCATGGAAGCAAGCCATTGGCAAATTTTCATTTCGATCCCGTAATCTGGCTTATTTGGATTTAGTTGGAAGGGCAGGTTTTTTTAAAAATTTATATTGTCTTATTTTTAATTTAAAACCCTTATGCAATCTACAAAAACTTTAAGGATGAAATTTTAACAACATTATTTGAACACATCACCCACGCTTTAAGCTTTATTCCCTCAATTAAAATCACTTGTATGACATTGAAGGTCCGAAAAATGGTACTTTGACGTTTTGAATATGGTTACCAGAGAGAGTTTAAAGAGAAAATGTAGTCGTAACGACAAAACTATTTCCGCTATTTATTTTTTTTTCAATCTACCTGTCCTAGTCTCTAAATTGTTCACGGCATATTATCTGAGGAAAATGGTATGAACTACGTTTCTACGTTTCCTTTTGTATTGGTGATGGTTGCTTTTAATTTTATCTTCTTTTTTTTAATTATATAAAAATGACGATAAAGTGTTTCATACCAAATATTCCACCATACAAAGAAGGCAAAATTATGCTCTCTCTCTCTCTCCTTCATTGTCAACTTTTTGGGGTTCCAATGCATATCGGTTCTTTTGAGACGTTAATGTGGAGTTAGGGAACGAATTCCAAATGATGTGAAAACAAAGAACATGTGTTATAGGTCTGGAATATACTTTGCATGAAGGTGAGAAAATGTAAAACGATGCCCGAACAACCAATAACATCGTGGAAATGTCAACAAGGTTATTTCTGATCAATAGGGATACAGACACAATTATGACTATAAATAATACCTCTTTGAAACAATATGTCTTTTATCGTTCATCAAATTTGTTTACAGATGGATCAGAAAATACTTTCATGACACATAATTAGTAAGTATTATACAACCGAACTTAAAAATAGGATGCACTTTCATATTTGGTGTGCGGACATGACAGAAGTTAATATTGCGACTTTTCAGAGTTGAAGTCCAACGCTTTGTATAATTATTGTATTACTCCAGCTGCCTCAGGTCACACTTCTGTCATTACTTTCTAATTTAGAGCATTGGAACATGATTTAATAAATACAATTTTCAGATGAGTACCAGAGAGAAACATAAATATTTACTATTGTTTCGGACGGATAGTAGAAGAAACTTCCTTTGACAAACGTAAAATTTGGCACCCCAAGACCTCCCCGCTCCCCCCCCCCTGTTAGTACGCTACTGTATATATATATATATATATATATATATATATATATATATATATATATATATATATATATATATATATATATCATGTGTGAGTGTGTGAGTATGTGTGTGTGTGTGTTGACTGCCACCGCTAAACAACCACAACATGCTGGGGATATAGTATCAGCTTCATAGTGAAATGATTGGAACAGTAGACAGAGCGTGGCAAGGTTTCATAAACAGAATATAGCCTATAATCAAACTGTCACCTTCAGTACGAATATGATTTCTCTGGGTACCACATGGATGTGGGCCATAACGGGTTGGATTGGCAGTAAAGGGGGAGGTAGGGGTTCTCTGTGTGTTATACGGAAATCACAAGGGAGGAAACTTGCCAGGGCGGTGCTCCATACTTATGTTGTGTTCAGCATCCGTACCAAACATGCAAAAAGCTAGTCCAAGCATGACTTAAATCTTTCGATTGGTCGAACGTTTATCTCTTTATCACTGACGTCCAATAACTTCAGATCTTGTCTGTAAAGTTTACTTCTTGATTGTTTGCAACGAATGTTGACCTGCGATATGAAAGTTCCACCTAGCCGCACCACAACTAATCTGGTTGGTTAATTATAGGGTCAGTAAAGCATGTTGCCATTATTTTCTACTAAAACTCGCTGCGGAAAGACGTAAAATCATATATATTATATATATAAAAAAATGTTTAAATTTTCCGTCTTTCCTTAGCTATTTTAGTTATAATAAATAAAATGGCAAAAAGCTTATTATAACAGACCAATTGAATTCGCTCTGGATTGACCTTAGTTGCGGGCTCGTTGGAACTTCCATATCGCATGTCAACATTCGTCGTTAACAAGCAAGAATTAAACTTTGTAGGCAAGATCTAATGTTATTGAACGGCAGTGATGGATAGATAAATGTTCGACGAAACGATAGATTTAAGACATTCCCTGCCTGGCTTTTTAAACTTTTTGGTGCAGAAGCTTAAACACGACATGGATACGGAACACCGTCCTGGCAAGTTTTTCCTTATCATTTCCGTATAACACCTAGACACCATCCTACTCCACTCCCACTCCCACCCCCACACCCTTCACTACACTATCAATCCACCACCCCCACCTCACCCCATCATGTTCCATAGTTAGACCTTTGACCCGACATTGTGAACTTATTTATGAGAAATGATTTATGTTACGATCGTTTCGGATTGAGGTTAGCGTCAGTCTATGGAACATGATTGGGTGAGTTGGGGGGGGGGGGGGGGGGATTGATAGTGTAGTGAAGGGTGTGGGGGTGGGAGTGGAGTAGGATGGTGTCTAGGTGTTATATGGAAACGATATTCTAGAATATGTGATGGGACGTAAAGAAAAGGTTCGGCATCCAGTACATTGCGATATCGTTAAGGTCATATATGGAATTGTTTAATGCATCATTAGGCTGTGAATTGATTAACCATGACGACTCAAGTATATACTAGAAAGAATGCTCGTGCATTTTACTATACGATCATGAACTAAAAATCACTGATACAGGGGAAATATTTATCAGTCAATCTCTTAGCTTGAAAATCAAACAAAAAAATAAAAAAATAAATAAAATCCCACAAAAAGAGAATAATTCCAAAAGCTGTCAATTCAATCGCAATTCAATGAAACCCCACAACATCTGTCATCGCAATTCAATAAACCCCATTACAAAAACATAATAAAATTCAACAGCTGTCATCGCAATTCATGCAGAAAATTTATATACTAGGATATCTAATTTCATCATGTCTTATGTATGTAAGTTACGAATGTCTGTCAAGGACATCCACAACCAGTCGTAACCTATTTAATACAGGTCGCTTCTCCACTGGACTATATTCGTAGCGCTTCTACTCCATGTAAATAAGAGAGGTGACAGGTTTTGAAGACTAGTACTAGTAATAGTTCTATCAAGAAAAGAAAATCATGTCTTTTGTTGTTGTTGTTGTTGTTTATTTGTTTGGGGTTATTTTGGGGTTGGGGGGATCTTGAAAACGTATCCACGCACTGAGATAGTTCCTTTGAACATGTCTTTGCTGGCTCATTGAGTATTGCCGTACGAAGGTTTATAGGGGTAAAATAATAAAAACTGTCCAAACCCCTAGAAGACAAGGTGTAATACATGGATAAGATATAATCATATATTTCCTTCTGCCGACACATTCCTATCATTATATAATTGTTACATTTTTGATAAATAACATTTAGGATACGCTCCACTGTCTTAATAGAACATCGAAAGCAATATTTTACACACATATAAGAAAGTACTCTTCAGATGTTCAACATTTTGAATAACCTTTATGTTTCATTTTGTATTCCACAATTTTTTTAAAAAAAACCGGCCCTAGTATATTAAGCACTAGTTCTTGTCCTAGTTCTAGGACACCGATTTGATCTACATGTATAATAAAGGACACCGATTTGATCTACCTATATAATACTAGAACACCGATTTGATCTACCTGTATAATACTAGGACACCGATTTGATCTACCTGTATAATACTAGGACACCGATTTGATCTACCTGTATAATACTAGGACACCGATTTGATCTACCTGTATAATACTAGGACACCGATTTGATCTACCTGTATACTACTAGTATTGTTGGTGTACAGTTCACAAAGGACACCGATTTGATCTACCTGTACAATACTAGTATTGTTGGTGTATAGTTCACATAGGACACCAATTTGATCTACCTGTATAATACTAGTATTGTTGGTGTATAGTTCTTTTCCTTACTGTATAATCAGATGTATACTGTATAACCTCGGTGTTACGAATGCAAATACTATTTGTATCAGGTACAGGCATGAATACTGAGATAATAGTGTGACCTAATGGACTAAAATAAGATCCCATCAAATCTACATGCTGCAACAATGCTTGCTTTTCACACATACTGTAATTTCTTTCTTCTTCTCATCCACGTCGCCAATTTCTCCTTTTGTATTCGTCTTCTTTTTCCCAGTTTAATGTCGAACAATCAATATACCATTGTTGCATATTACTTGCAGCATACAGGCACCGACAATGGAACAATAACATTAACCTCTCTCTCTCTCTCTCTCTCTCTCTCTCAGGCGAGCAAATATATATATATATATATATATATATATATATATATATATATATATATATATATATAGAGAGAGAGAGAGAGAGAGAGAGAGACAGACAGACAGACAGACAGACAGACAGATTTGGAAAAAGATCAAATATGATGTTTCGCAGTGTCTCAGATAATGTCAGGTCTATTCCAATAAACATTACCTCTAATGATAATCTTGAATACACTTGCTTAGCTTGGATCCAACAGTTCCCTATAAATTTAGAATCCCTTTGTTAATCATGTCAGCATGAAAGATGAATAAATATTTAGTACCAGTGTATATAAATATTCGTGGGCAATGTCATAGAGAAATTATTAACTTGTTGTATAATGATCAGTATATTGAGAAACTTCATTATTTCATGTTTGAAGTAACACGTAAATTGTGTGGCACTAGAGGCTTTCGTAACCGTGAGTGTGTTTGAAAATCGATTACGTTTTAGAGTTTATATTCCCACTGTTTGTATGATTTATTAATTTTTTCCATGCAATTTGGTGTCGTGTTGATCTTTCTTCATTTTAAACAGGATGGAGTATGAATTACTGTTCCCAGTTCGCATGAGTATTTACTCAGTATGATTCAAGCATTGTCGGCGGACAAATTTGTTCTTAATTACAAATTGTTTGTCTATTTTCGTTTTGTTAGTTATTGTATCGAAATTGTATTATATAGAAGTTTAGTAACTACTAAAGGAAAATGACAAAAAATTACCAAGGCAATATTTCCCAACTGACTTTTCTGTATTAGTAGCAAAATATTTTTATTTTTTGTTGACTTATCTCTTAAAAAAAGCAACATGAATTCATCCGAGGTCTGAACAGTATCCATAGCTGGGCGTCTGAACTTTTGACATTTCTGTTGGTACTTCTTCTTGAAATTACTCAGGTTATGCTCTGATCTAATTTTCAATATATTCATTGTGGTCGAGAGTAGTTTAAAACATGCAATTATAATCAAGTGTATTTTGTGTATTCCGTAGAAATCTGTGTCGATCGTCTAAATGAGGACCCTGTAGACTTCATAGATCGTTTTACTGCTGAAGTTTGTAAAGAACTCGTTTTAAATTTGCAGCGCTCCTTGATAACGACCCTCTGTCGCATAGTAGATGTAAAACTGCCATCGTGCGCCGGATGATCTGGGTCTACGCTGTTCAAAGTTGTGCTAGCGTTATCCACGAGCAAATGATTGTTGTTTCTTTTTCTCCCTATTGATGCTTTAATTCCGTTCAAAGTATAAAAAGTATTCAACCAGACTTTCTCACTTAACCAACACTTAAAACCATGATTTTTTTTTTATCTCTACGTTAAAATCGAAAATCAAGACTCGTTGCGTTTGATGATGAAACTTCAAAAGTGAATTAAAATTACGATTACCATCATTTTATTTACTTTTCCGTACCCTGATATATGATTTAATAGGAAATTATATTGATTATCAGTGTCATCTTTTATGACATAAAATGTTATATAGCAGTCTACACCTACATTTTACTTATTCATCCGAAACTTGCCAAGGGCAAAGTGAGACAAGAAATGCGTACAGAACACCCTAAATTGAAAAAAATTCAGCACGGGGAACCATAACTTCATAAAATATATTTAAAAATCAAATAAAAACAGAAACTATTGGTATTAACTGAAACTTTGTTTATCATACTGAAGTAAAACCTATTGTGGTTGTCAGCTGTATGCAATTGTCAACAGTGAATAGATGTCAGGTCAAATGTTATTCTTTTTCTTGAAATCATAAAAATAATGTGCAAAAACCTCATTTTCATCCTGTTTGCAACATGTTATTCATGGTCGAGAGTAAATAATAAGACGAGGAAAATGTCCTTGATGCATTCCTTCGAAATTCATGTCGATGGTTTGGTCAGCCGTATCTCTACGAGAAATTGTATCGATAGACTTAAAATTCCTTTCTCGATTGCGGGGCTGGTCAAATAGATAGAGTCCAATAGACAGATAGAGATGATCGTTTTACTGGGGAACAATGGGAACATCATCGCCTTTGTCCGATGCGAGCCGTATAACTTCGATTCTCTGAAAGAGATTTAAAGGTGATTGTAGTGATACTTCTCAAATTGATAAGTTTTTGGCGGACAAATATCCGGCTAGATATGCGAAGAATAGATCCTCATTATGATAAGCGTTGAAAATAACATTTGACGACGTTTCAATCAATGAAATAGTCGCATTTTTTCAATTTATAATGTAATTCTTGCAACTTTTAAATAAAACAAATTCGAAGAGAGCAACAGCTTCTAATTATAGCTTACGTTACTTTTGGTGATGATACAGCATCGAGTCGTTGTGACGTCAATAAAGTTGATATGAACAACTACAGACACGAGGGAGTTTCAAAATGTACATTTTTACATCCGAGTTTTTTTCTAGCATGCGACGGAAAATGCCGAGGATGTTCTTAGTGACTGACGATTTCAAGTTCGTGGGTACTCTTTTTTGCGATACTTTACTATTACAGCTTGTTTTTGAAATCGCCTATGATTCACGGAGAAGCTACATTGGCATAGTTGTTCAAACTTCAACGGTTCTGTTGTTTTTCCAAACCAATCGTTTGCACTTTAGCAATAAGGGATTGCGGACTACTTGCAAGAACTACTTACCTCTGAAATTGAAGAGTTTGACAATTGCATGAACTACTTACCTCCGAAATTGAAGAGTTTGACAAAGGAGGCGCTCCAATGAGCATGGACAATGTTATGTTATACTAAAAAAAAAACAACAAAAAAAAAACAACAACATAACATAACATAAGATTTTATCTCGCAGCCAAACCCTACATTTTACTTATTCATTCATCCGAAATTTGCTATGGGCAAAGAGACATAAGTAATGCGTAAAGCAAACTCTAAATTGAACACAATTCATCATGGGGAACCATAACACTATTAAAGAACTTTTGATGTTAACTGAAACTTCGTTTATCATTCTACTGTAAAACGTATTATGGATGTCACCTTTTTGTAATTGTCAACAGTGAATAGATGTCAGGTAAAACATGTTTTTTTTTATTTAAATCATAAAAATAACGTGCAAAGACATCATTTTTATCCTGTTTAAAACATATTAATCAAGGTCTTTGATGCATTCCTCCGAAATTCGTGTAGATTGTTTGGTCAGCCCTATCTCTTCGAGAAATTGTATCGATAGACTTAAAATTCCTTTCTCGATTGCTGGGCTGATCGAATAGATAGAGTCCAATGATCGTTTTACTGTGAAACAATGGAGACATCATCGCCTCTGTCTGATGCTAGCCGTATAACTTCGACTCTGTTAAAGAGACTCGGACGTGATCGTAGTGATACTTCCCAATTAAGTTTTTGGCGGACGAATATCCGTCTAGATATGCGAAGTATAGATCCTCATTATGACCGATAGGCGTTGAAAAAACTCTTTAAAGGCGTTTCAATCGAAGAAACACCCGTATTTTTAATTTATAATGTAATTCCTGCAACTATTCAATAAAGACCGATTAGTTTCAACCGCCTCAAACTATAGCTTACGTTACTTTTGGTGATGACACAGCATCGAGTCATTGTAACGTCAGTAAAGTTGAACAACTACAGATATGAGGGCGTTTCAAAATTTATATGTTTGCATACGAGTTCTTTTTCTAGCATGCGACGGAAAATAGAGTTGAAGTTTGTGGGTACTCTTTTTTGCGATACTTTACTACTATTAGAGCTTGTTTTTGAAATCGCTTATGATTCACGGAGAAGCTACTTTGGCATAGTTGTCCAAACTTCAACGGTTCTATTGTTTTTCCAAACCAATCGTTTCCACTTAAGCGGACTACTTGCAAGAACTACTTGCCTCCGAAATTGAAGAATTTTGACAACTTGCATGAAGTACTTACGACAATCTGCTTCATGCAGGTACGCTATGTTCATTGTGTGATCATTCACCCATCCATTCGTTGGTTCATTCATTCATTCATTGCCCAAATGTTCCTGGGACGCATAATGGACTGCATTTATTAAAATTCTATAAATTGTGTAATAATTTGATTACTCATTCACTACTTTGTTTCTTTCTGATACAAGTGCAATTATTGTGAAAACCTTCATCAGTTTCGAAAATTTAATTTAATCTAATGTTACTAATGACTCGGTAAAATTCTGCAGCGATGAGTTCATAAATTCTCTGTGGAAATTGTAAGTCGATACGAAAGTTTTTCTTAGAAGGAAATTAACGCGAGATTTGTGCAGTTTGCCACTTAATTTTAAAGAAGATGGACGCATTATTTAATCATGTTTATTCTGTTAGAGCATCCAAGAATTTCCATGAAGATTAAATCGGAGGAAAATTACTGTTACGCAATCAGTTTTAAGTGTGCATTAGTTACATTGAGATCATACGTGAGGTTCCAATGCATGTCTGACCTTTGTATGAACTGAAATCTTTCAGCATGCCAACTCGGAGTAAATAAACTTGGAAAAATAATGTTACTGGCATTATAAAAACGTTTCGCCATTTACCCGGGGGAAATGACATGCTCGATAAGCCTGTTCCTAGCAGGTGTGTAAAATTCTTTTTTTTTTAATCGTACGTCATTCATTCAATAACCATGTCTGAAGAAGGCATGATGTACGTTCACGTATTAAAGTTATGTAAACTGTTTAATCAAATTGTTACAAGTTTAACACTTTGTTACTAATATGAAAAAAGTACAATTACTGTACATTCTTTTATAACTCATGGACGTTGAAGTAAGTCTAACATTTGCAACATTATTTATTTCAGTAAATTCAGCAGAGATAATTTCATTAATTCTAACTGAAAATTGCACTCCAAAACGAATGGAAATTAACTAAAAAGAGAAGTAACTCCTAGGATTTCATGAGCAGATAATTATTGCTGGAACAGCGCGCAGGGTAAGGCCCTTCTGGTATACAAACGGTTCTTAGTGCAGAGGATAGACCTCAACCCTACTGGGAAAAATACATTTATGTATTCATGCTATAGGAAAACGTTGATATCGCGTAGTGAATGCCCTCGTAAATATCCCAAATCATCAAATTAACTTCACCTTCAGCAGAGAGAAACATCCTTGCAGTGTTTAATGTAATTTCTCTAGCATTTCATTAGTTGTCTGTGTAATAATTATTGAATGAATTTGAGAAATATACTGAAACATCTTCGTGTGTATCGTACTTTTCGCCGCATGCTGAAGAGTATCTATGTCAAGTCAGCCAGTCACAGAAATGGGCGGAGCTCATTGGTATGCACAAATATTAAATATCTGATATTTGAAATATCCCAAACATGATATCTAAATTAGGTCTGTGAATCGAATATATCACTTACCTGTATCAACAGGAAAATCTAGGACCCATTTCATAAATGAAAATAAACCAAATTACTTTATTTAATAAATTGTTGGTCACTTGCATGTAAGTCTTTTGCTTTGCTCAATTTTATCGCCAAGAGAATTCTTGAATTGGGTCATAGAAGTGGTGGTAGTGGGGTGGGGGGTGGGGGTGGAGATGGACAAAAGAGTATGACTACAGTTAAACATGCATGCATGCATAATCACCGATAAACGAAAAGAAATGAGCGAAAATGATGGAAGATTAACTGGAACTGAATTACAATGAACCAAACATGAACGAATTGCAACTGAAAATGAACGTAATTGAACCGAAAATGAAGACAAAGAGACCTAAAACTATTATTCCTGAAAATAGGAATTTTAGTGTAAATAAACAGTACTTTGATAATATTTTTTGTTATTATTAGGTATTTGGAAACAGCAAAACTGAGTCAGCTATTAAGGTCATTTAGTTTTCTATGATGTAAGTTTCTTATATAACAGAATGGTCAGTTTTTAAGGGGTGGGGTGAGAGTGGGGTGAAATTGCACATTATTTTGGTTGGTTGGTTGTTATGGGTTTAACGCCAATTTTCAGCACATGATAGGCTATACATGGCGGCCAGTATATTTGGTGGAGGAAGAACCCGAGAAAACCCCGGGAAGAACCACCGACCCACGGGAAGCTACTGGCAAGCTTTCTCACATACCCACGTTGGCCGAACCCGAGACACGAACCCACGCAGACAGAGGTGAGATGTCAGTGATCTGTAAAGGCGAGCGCCTAAGACCACTCGGCCACCCGTGGCCCCCACATTATTTTGCATGTGGTGTCTAACTAAACTCTGTCCAAGTACTTTTTTGCACATATTTTTCGGCGATAATTGTTTTTTTAATTTGTAATGAGATAGAAAATTGTTAGTGGGAAAAGTTAGTTCACGACGACTACCGCAAACTTCTCAAGAAGATCCCATCATTATAGAACGTAAACTTAAGTCGCAGACCAAATAATAATTTTGCACAGTTTGACATTTTCGAAGAAAAATTAAGTCCATAAACCACACCCTTCACCTACATTACATGTATAAAGTAGTTTAAAAAGTGTACTGAATTTCATAACTCCTAAGATAATATTGCACGTTAGAATATTGTCATGACAAAGAAGGCACGAGGCGAGGCTGATGATTTTTAATGAATGGGACCCAGTTAGTTGAATAAAGATTTATTCGAGAAATATTACAAAGCATAAATAACTTAATCTATACATATCTCATTGTCATTGTTGCTGATGGAATGAGACTATAACGGCTCTATCGCCATTTTGTTTGTTTGCTTGTTGTTTGTTGTTGTTTTTTTTTTGTTTTTTTTTTTTTTGTTTGTTTTGTAAAAAAGAATTCCTTGTAAATTTATTCCAACAAGATTTACTCTCCTTGGGTACTCTTTATGAAAGAGTAATACCTTTTTTATCTAAAAGCAGATTTCTGTCATTTTTGTTTTATTGCTTTGAAAGGATTTTTTGTTCTCATTTTATTGAACAATAAATATAGTGATTTAATATATTTCCTTTAAAATTATTTTAACGTCGATCACTGTGGTCATGTTGTGGTCTATTGTTAGGCTATATATTTGAAGCGCATTGTGGGGCCCCGGGTGGCCGAAAGGTTTAAAGGCGCTCGCCTTTACCGATCACTGCCATCTCACCTCTGTCCGCGTGGGTTCGAGAGTCGGGCTCGGCCAACGTGGTTATGTGAGAAAGCTTGCCAGTAGCTTCCTGTGGGTTGGTGGTTCTTCCCAGGATTTTCCCGGGTTCTTCCTCCACCAGATATACTGGCCGCCATGTATAGCCTATCATGTGCTGAAAAATGGCGCTAAGCCCATAAAACCAAACCAAAGCGCATTGTAAGACGTAATGGTGCACATTATGACGTCACAAATGAAATGCATGCATCCATTCAGAACATCGATTACATAGATGCATAACGAATGTACTAGATCTGCCCAGTTGTCGGTATACAAACTTCAAACAACTTTTTTTTCTCATAGAGCGTTTACAAATTATGAATTGCGTATTTTCTTAACATTACGAAAAAGAAATTAGTCGTATGTCGCAGACTTAATCGAGTTACTTTGCTAAAAAATAAGCTAACGAGTTCCTTAGATAGCCCGAACGGATGAATAATGACAAAGTAATACAGCCACGTGGACGGTGTAAAGGTTAATTATGGGTAATTTGTATAAATGTATTCAAAGTTACGTAAGTACTGAGCGTGTCAAAATGTGCAAAATTATCATCTGATCAGCTACGTCAATTTATGTTCTATTAAAGATGGGACCTTTTTGAGAAGTTGGCCGTAATCATCCTAAACTAACTTTGTCACCACCGACGCATTTATATCAGATTAAAAAACATGTGCAAAATGTATTTGGACAGAGCTGAAGGTTAAAGGTACAGATTCATTGCTTAATCACTTTAACATAAGTTCATGATTGTAAACGTAATTGGTGCAGTAAACGAGAAAGAAAGAAAGAAATAGATAATTATTTGAGGAGGTATAGTACGTTTTCAATGCTTTTATTACACTTGCAAATTAACCCTTAGTAATGTTCAACTATTAGAAGTATTTTTTTCACTATTAATACTAAAAGTTATTTTTTCATACTCATTCCTTTTCACTTTTGTTTTGTTTGTTTATTTGTGTTCATTATATGAATATAGGCACAGCTTGTGAAGTATAGTTTAAAGCCAGCATTATCAGATTACATATTTAATACTGATAACTATAACCAATGCAAACGAAGAAAGCAATGTGTTATGTCGTTCGATGAAACACAGAGTGAAGGAACTGACTGGAAATGCTAACAAGATTATGAATCACACGCTAATTTTCGCCCCTTTTGCCTAACTGATTTTTGCAAGCTGCATTTAACTTTTCCGTTTGTTTTCGGAAAAGGGACCCCGCACTGATGCTATATCAACATCATTTGGTTACTTGTATATGCAGTGCTCGTTAACGACTCTCTGTAGAAGACTTCAATCACCTGCATATATTAGATTCTATTCATACACATTCTGCAGAATTATTTACACTGAGACAGTTTCATTCTTAGAAATAATGAATAAGTGACTAGGCATTTATTCAAAGGTTTTCCCGCTGGCTAGCTAGCTAGACACTATACCCTCCCCGCATAAAATGTCTGATGGCACAATTTTTTAAATCCCTTTTCTCGATGGGCTTCTTCTCATCCTGTGATTATTGTGCCTATACTCTCAGTCTATTGTTTATTTTCAAGATTTTTGCAATTTACCATTTTGTAAACTTTTTTGCCATGATGCCGTTCCACCCGTGAATAATACGCATCTGTCTGGGAATAACATAGACTCATGTCTGCCGTCAAATGTGACACTTGCAGATCAGGGTCTATGATGCTGGCTTGAAATCACTCGTCAACGAATACTAGCGACCCGGTTCTGATGGGGCAAGATGAGACGGCAGATCAGGTTTTACCAAGTTTTCATTAGGCGTGCGAACATAGTGAACGTAAACCCGCTGGAACTGGTGTACTACAGTATATACACGCGTATAATCCAATACCAACTGCAAACTGCATAGACCCAGACGGCAGATCTGCAGTTTGTACGGACTAATCAGTAGAACAAACAACATAGACCCTGATCTGCCGGGGCATTATGCGACGGCAGATCAGGGTCTAAATTGTTTGCATTTGGACCCGGCGTATACGCGAGTATATACGCTATATGACCGTAGCCAGGTATAGCGTCCAGGGGTCAAGAGGAAATGTCTCCTGTCCTAAAAATAAATCACTGTAGTCAGCCAATCTGAACTCGTGAATTTATCATGTGATGTACTAAACATGAGCAGATATGGTAAATTGATTTTTGTCTATTTTCGTCCGATTGATGCTCTGATTCCGTTTAAAATAAATGCACGCTACATTTTTAGACTATCAATCATAAACCAACACAAAAAAACCATAACCGGTTTCTCTGAACGTGACTGGAAAGTCAAACCTCATTGTACCTGAGAATGAAGCATAAAAAATGAGTCAAAATGACGAATGCAATCGTTTATTTATTATTCTTGCTCTTAAAATGGACGTTAATATGATTATTTGTACAGTCAATATTTACTTTACTTGTGTTGCATTGTATGTGATCCAGTATCTTCGTGATAATCAAACCCTAGCTTGCGTTCATTCGTCCGAAACATGCTATAGTAGAGCGAGAGGAGAGGAGAATTTTGTAATGAAAAGGCTAAATTTAACTAACATCAGCATGAGGACTATATCATCATCAAAGATATATATATATATATATATATATATATATATATATATATATATATATATATATATATATACATATATATATATATAACGAATAACTTTAAAAATAAGTTTGCCTAGAGTTTTATCGTCATCGCCAATTTCAGAGTGCCGTCATCGATATACAAAACATTGTGTAATTTTGTTTCAAATGTCCCCTATGTTCGCAAAGTATACTAAACCTAAATAAGGCCTCTCCAGTTCACAAGAAGAATCATTTTGCTACCAGTTAAATAGGATTACCAATATACTGAAAGCATTTACATGTATATAGAAATAGATTCACTCCAAAGTTTTTGGAGCACCGTTGAAATTATGAACGGCAGAAAGTAAAGTCGTGTTCTCTACAACTAACAATGTAGCGACAGTTAACATACATTTACATGTCTTTCACGTATTTGGATTGACATTAATTTTGATCACTATTAGAAAAACTATGCGCTATCTGAAGAGCACTTTCTGAAAATGACTGTTTCCATGTGCTCTGGAAATGCACTTGAAATAGCACAAAATACACTAACTTTGACTGTCCTTGAAATATGACTGAACATGACTGTACTGACTGAATAGGCCCAAACACTACAGCGAGAACAGCAGCAGAGGCAACAACAACAACAACAACAACAACAAGGATAATAATAATAATAATAATAATAATAATAATAGACTTTGTCATCATCATCATCATCATCATCATCATCATCATCATCATCATCATCATCATCATCATGTAATCACCATCATCATCTCAGTTTCACGCAATGTTTTTCTCTTTATTCATTTCATTATGTATTTTCTTTACCACGGAAATAATTCCTACGATTGTTACCGCAGATTCGCAAGATTCCTTACTCAAGTTGCCTTTCATATTGAGTTAAATATTTTGTTTTAAGGTTTAATCATCTTTTTCTCTTTAAGCGCTAATAAGCTATGGTATAAGTGATGTAGAATGAAGAACTTTATTCTGCTAGGCAAAAATGAGTTCAATCATTTTTCTTAAAACCTTATTCTTCAGTATTTTTTTATTTGTTTAATTTTTTTTAAAAATAAAAAGTACATTTGTATGATGTGTTCAGCACGGAAATAATGTATTGCATAGACAATAGACGTGGATGCATGGTAGCAGTGGCGGCGTGAGGGGGGCGGTGGGTGATTGGGAGGGGCAATTGCCCTCAGGCTCCAGGCGAAGGCGGCGCCGTCGGGAGGTTGTTATTATTTCACCGGCACCTTAGTGTAACGGGGGCAATTCTTCACAAAACCTATATATGGGGGAGGGGAGTAGGAATGGAGGTTGGCAACTGACTTAAAAACCGTTCTCTATATGGGTGCCATTAAAGGACATTCCCCCCGGGCGCCTCGAACCCTCGCGCCTCCACTGCATGGTAGCTCTCTCTCTCTCTCTCTCTCTCTCTCTCTCTCTCTCTCTATATATATATATATATATATATATATATATGGGGTATATGTGTGTGAAAAAGTTGACAACACGTTTTAAGTATTGTTTCCTCTGTTAATTGTTGTGTTTTATGTTTCTTTTAAAGAGGTCTTTTAAGCGCTAAAGCAGTTTACAATAGATTTGTACTGTGCGTTGTCAATTTGTTTCATATATGCAGTCACACTCTGACAAACGAGATCTCTCGGGATCCATTTTTTGGGGTTTTTTTTCTTCTTTTTCTTTTGTTGGTTTAAAGACACTCTAAACACATTATTGGCTATATCATACCGAGGAAATGGAAACTAAGTGCCTTTTCCAAAGACACATCGGGGCAGCCTACCCGGGCTGGCCATGGTGGGTATCGAACCCGCGACCCTTGCATAACGAGTCCGACGCTCTACCAACTGAGCTACCGCGGTTCCCCTCCCCCCACCCCCCATGGAATCCATGAAACTTCTCAAAACCGAAAACCCTTGAGACTAAATTTGAGAGGTTTTCGGCTTACTGAGGATATCGTAGACGTGATTTTTTTTAAAAAAATTGTTTTTTTTTATACGATATATGGTCATTACTTGCATTTAGCTGATTGGCCATCAGCAAGTAAAACAAATATATCGCATGTACAAACATTCAATCAGTACTAAAGGTTTATACTTATGATATTCTTATGTATACATGCACCCATCCATATACACATTCATACATATATACACTTACACATTATATATATATATATATATATATGCATATAACCATACACATGCACACACATACATACACATATACACACATGCATATATATATATATATATATATATATATATATATATATATATATATATATATAGACACTCACATACATAAACATACATACCTGCATGCATATATACATGGAGTATGATACAACACATGTGTACAGCACGTTAATGTGTGACCTATAAAATACACCAGAATATGTTTGTTCAAGCACAAGCTTGCGCTTAAAAACAAGCTCTTTCGGGAGAAGACACAAAAAATATTATCAATATATAAGCAGTATTCAAAATGCTTTTCTTAGTAGTATCACATGAACATTATACTCGAAAATATTATTAATAATAATGGATGTATTAAGGAATGAAATGGAAACGAGATGAAAGTGACAGCGAACGTAATAATAATAATAATAATAATAATAATAAATAACAAATTAATTAAATCATGTAATTTTAAGTTGCATACATCCTATTATTTCGTTCAATTAGTGCACTAAGGCTTTAATTTCCCAGATTTATAACCTAGGCAGATTTCGTGGAATTTTGTAATTTAATAAATTTCAGTATACTCGGGCCTTTCCAAAAATAAGATTTTATATACTTCTTTCTAAGCTGCAAATGTCATTGGCACTCTAATACAAAGTGATACTCATCTTCCGGCATATTGCAAAAAATACAAGTCCGTTGATCTAGAGGGGTCCATTGTGGTCTCTTCCATCTCCATGATATAATATGTAAAGTATGGACAGATATCTTTATTTTTAAAAGGGATTTTAAAAATGGTGTCATTGTTACGGTATCCAAATACTCCTTATAGCCAAAATGTAATGACAAGTTTCTATATAATCTAGCTCAGGGGTGTCAAACTCATTTGATATAAATAATAATAATAAATAATGAGTCTGGCGGGCCGTATCTGGCCCACGGGCCGTATGTTTGCCACCCCTGATCTAGCTCTTAAAGATTCACTGATTCTAGATTACCAATTTTGGATAAACTGGTCAGCTAGCCGTTGTTTGACCAAAGATAAGAAAACCTTTATGTTCCCAACAGCTTGATTTATCCACACATCCCCAGACCAAGTCTATATAATAAATCCTGGACTTATGATACCCAATTTTTTTTTCAAGGACGGCTTTCTATGTCAGTAAGCATTAGGTTATATATATATATATATATATATATATATATATATATATATATATATATATATATATATATATATATATATATATATATATATATATATATATATATTATCTGAGGAGATAAGCTTAGTCCAGTATTTAAGAAAGCGGTAATATATATTGATCTGTAAGGGTGTCCTCCCCATTCACTATATACAAAATCATTTTGGGTAATTCATTTAACCCCAAGAAGATTTTGTACAAAACTTTAAGTACAACCGTTCAACGGCATTTCCTTCAATAAATCCCCATACTTCTGATCCATAATTAAGAATTGATGAAATTAGTGTGTCAAAAATTTCACATTTTACCTTAGGAGGCACATTTCCAAACTTGAATAAATATTTATCCGTTGCAAATAATGCCTCTGAAGCTTGTGCGTCTAAAGTTTGTTGAGCAAGTGTGAAAGAACCCCTTGTTGTAAAAACAATTCCAAGAAATACACATTTATTAACAACCTCTAACTCTAAACCTTTTATAGAAGAATAAATCACCATCTGCTCCTCTTCCTCCCTTGCGGAAAACCATACATTTTGTTTTGTTTGTATTAACTTGAAGGCGCCACTTGATGATAATAAAGAATACAAATTTTGATGTTAAGGGGATATCGGTATGCTGGGGGGTTAGGTTTTGAGGGGTGTCACTATTTATATATATATAGTGACACATAAGTTGGAAAATGGTGCTGGGAAAATGAAACACACACACGCGTAGAATAAAAAAAAAAAAATTTCCGCAAATGTTGGGATTCTTTTTGAATTTACTGAGTTTGGACAGAAATTGGTTACCGACAGATTTTGTTTTGAAGGAATGTGTTTGCGGTTACAGAAAATAAGGTTTTGATACTCTTTCACATGGACTTATAGTTCAGATTTTGTTATATTACATTTTCACAAACTATTACTCGTTAAAAATACACGAAGGAACCAGAAACTTAAGTTAATATAAAATGAACAGAGGAGCATTTGTAAATATCTCCGAGAGTTATTAATGCAAGACTGTTATACCCTCTGTGCACCTAAGCTTTCGGATCAACAAATTGTTTTCTCCGATCTATTTTTGGTTATCCTGAAAAATTATAATTACGGGTCCCTCTCTGCTAATAGAGTTTGTTTTTGAAATCATTTATAATTTACCGCGAAGAGAGTTCCGCAAAATCTGATTTACTTCGTGGCAGTTTGTATATTTTATATATAATTGTAGACACATTTAAATCAGGCAGACTAAACGACTTTAGTTTACAAATATTTAGGTCACTTGCGTGTAAGTCTTTTGTTTTTTCATGTACTTGAGATTTTCTTGCCAAGATCACCCGGAAACGATGGGGCGGGGTGGGCTCCTTAAGGGTAGGACTAAGTAGGACGTGTCTAATCACCGAAAATGAAGAAAAATGAACGGAAATTAAAATTTACAAATAACCAAAAGTGAACGAAATGCAACCGAAATTGAGCGCAAAGGAATTGAAAATGAACCTCAAGGGACATAAGGAAATTAAAAATGACTGAAAAAAGGAACTTAAATATTGTATTTTATTTGTTATTTTTATAATTACTGTGAGTGTTAGTACGAGTATAAATTGAGTATACTATTAGGGTAATTTATCTATTATGAAATAAGTTATTGACATAACAGAGCGGTCCTTTTTTTTGGGGGGGGGGGGAGCAGTGAAATGGAAAATCTTTTGCATATAAAATTGAATTGTTCGCCTCCTGAACGCCTCTTGGGTGATCACGTTTGCATGCCCCCGCTTTAAATCAAATGACTGTAACTGTAACCAAATCAGTCGAAGAAAGAAAGAAAAAGAAAAAAAAATATCAGAGGAGGCATGGAGTTTTCAATTCCCTTATTTAGAATACACTTGCCAATTAACTTCTAGTAACATTATCTCCAGATTGGCGCTAATGTTTCCAAAATTTTCAGCACTTTTTGCCCTGAAAAATACTGACATATTCGAGCACCTAGTGTACCAGAATGGGCTGCACAAAGGAATTTTCCCATTCCGGTTCTGTCTCCTATTTAACTTTAATAATTACCCATTATTAACTTGTATTTTGTTTATAATTCCACACTTTCTCTTAAATGTTCTTTTCTAACTTAGAAAAATTGATTCATGGCTTGGTTTGGTTTGGTGTTTTACGGCACATCAACACAAATAGGTTATTTAGTGCCGAGGCATTTGAAGTAAAGTGCCTTTCCCAAGGACACAATACGGTAGCCGACCTAGGCTGATCTGATGGTAGGATTCGAACCTGCATCTTTTCAGTCGCAAGTACGGTACGCTAGCCATCGAGCAAAAGTGGCTGCTCCTGTGTGAAGAAATTTAGTCCGTAACATCATTTAAACAACCTCGTGCATGCGTAACTTTAGCGTGAAGATATTTAGTCCGTAACATCATTTACACAACCTCGTGCATGCGTAACTTTAGCGTGAAGAAATTTAGTCCGTAACATCATTTAAACAACCTCGCGCATACGTAAATTTATAGTGAAGATATTTAGTCCGTAACATGATTTACACAACCTCGTGCATGCGTAACTTTAGCGTGAAGATATTTAGTCCGTAACATCATTTACACAACCTCGTGCATGCGTAACTTTAGCGTGAAGATATTTAGTCCGTAACATCATTTAAACAACCTCGTGCATGCGTAACTTTAGCGTGAAGATATTTAGTCCGTAACATCATTTACACAACCTCGTGCATGCGTAACTTTAGCATGAAGATATTTAGTCCGTAACATCATTTAAACAACCTCGCGCATACGTAAATTTATAGTGAAGAAATTTAGCCCGTTACATCATTTAAACAATCTCGTATATACGTAACTTAAGTGGACGCCAGTCACTTTGAGGCCAATAATATGTCAACAAGATGACAAGTCCCAAAATTTTCAACTGACAAAATTGATGGTATTACTGAAATGATTGGCCACAGACAATGTTGGGGATCGCTAGCACCAGCATAGGTTCCTATTATTTAGTACTAATACAATAATTCTCCATACTCCGTTTAGTTTATTTTTATTCCTTTTCGTGATTTTATTTCGATGGAGGGGTCCTTTTCGTACATTTTTTTGTATTTGTAAAACAAAATAATTTATTTTTGCTTATTTCCGTTAATTTTTGGAATTTAGGCACCGAGTCTGAAGTATGAAACTTTTGCTATTAGTTATTGTTATTATCAGATTATAATTCCAATTATTAAAAATCGATTGCTATTAGTTATTGTTATTATCAGATTATAATTCTAATTGTTATAAATCGATTGGTATTAGTTATTGTTATTATCAGATTATAAGTCTAATTGTTATAAATCGATTGCTATTAGTTATTGTTATTATCAGATTATAATTCCAATTGTTATAAATCGATTTTTTTTTTCTGGCCTGTGATACGTGATACTGATCTGAAATTGTTTACACATCGGTAAATTCTGGGGACTACTTTCGGTTCCTAATTGGTTTCCAGTGCTTTTCGGTCAAGCTTTGCCTGTATCAACTCCTTACAACAACGCCCCCCCCCCCCCTCATTCACGGTTACTTCATATAAGTCTTGCAACCCAACGCAAAATCTCCGAAGTTAGAAGTTCAACATTGTATTCCCGGGTCCTTATTACACCGTAACACTCACCTCTGTAGTCAAACAAAGCATACACCTCTGTAGTCAAACAAAGCATACGATTGGCTTTCCAGCAAATGTACCTATATATATATATATATATATATATATATATATATATATATATATATATATATATATATATATATATATATATATATATATATATATATTACTACATTTTACTACGACATCGTGTTTCAATCAGCTGTAAGGGTCATGGTCATATGACGTGAGAGCGATGGATCTCACACAAAATGGACACGAGTTGTATGTTGTTGTTTTTTTCGGAAAGATCGAAATGCGCAGAAGGCAAGAAAAATGAATACTATATACGTAAAGTATGTATGCTCAGTAAATAATCATGGTGACCCTAATTAACTCCTGTGTTGTGATTTTGTGCGGAATATGTCATCTTCGCTTGACAAGGGCAATTGACACACTTCGTTCCACATGGACGATAGACGAAGTGGACTGACTATCTATGGCTAGCAAAGATGGGACCTAGTATTCTGGCTCAACGTGAAGAGACTAATAAAAGAACACTATGTGCTACCTAAAATTAAATGTTTTGTTGATGGAAATTGACTGATTTGACAACGGAAAGGATGTCAATTGGAACTATATAGGGATTAAATGATCAGTGATAAGTATATCTCATGCAAACGAAGGAAGTAAGCAAGGTGTTTTTCTTACAAGAAAATACTTTTTAATGCAGTTAAATAAAACACAAACGAGAGAACTGACTAGAAATCTTAACTAAAACAACCAGGGAAATACACAGAACAGGCTGGTGATCGCCAGATCGTTGTCTATCCCCGTTATATAATGTCTGGCTCTATTCCTGTTTGAACAACAACTGGGTCGTGATAAAGTAGGTGCATACGTGATTAAATCAGCATGCAAGCCCTTTTACGAACAGCAGTACCCCTTGTTCGATTCTTTTCGGTGCTCTACGACGGCGGGAGGGGATACAGTAAATGTGCTTACCAACATATTTCACAATGCTCCACGTTGCGAGCAAAATGGTTGCATTTGCGAATGTCAACTAGATGACAACCATATGAATTGTTTAGTTTGGTCGCCAAATCTCGCAACCTACGTAATCGAAAGGGGAAAACCAATGATAACACACTCCTCTTCTCACAATAAACACAAGGTCACTAACTCTTGCGGTTCGAAATCTGAACCCTCGATGACTCCATGCTAATTTTCTTATACCGTCTGTGCATTTAGTCGCTCTTAACTTACACCACCGTAAAGAAGACATTCCAAACCGTTCCCCATGTTCGATTTAAATACCTTACTGATTTTTTTTATGGCCACATTTACTGGAACTTTCTCCGTTGCTTTGTGTCTTGTCTACTTTAATACAGTGGGGACACTTCCACTTCCGATCTACTTCGGAGTCAAAGCGAATAGAACCTGATTGCTTCAGTAAGATCTCTTCCTGTATGTAAATGACTTAAAGATCATGATCTCTACGTATAAGTGTACAGTATAGTAAATTAACAGATTAGTTAAAAAAATGTACACATTTTATTTTTCAAATGCTTCTGAAAAAGAAAATAAACTTGATTTTAATTTTGATTTAATTTTTTATTTTTGTTTGTATTCATTTTTGTAATATATATAAATCCCCAATAGTTGCATTCACACCGAACTGGACCGGAAGTGGAAGCCTACATCTAGTTTTATGGATGATATCTCATGTCCCCTTTTCACTTCCTGCTCATGGATTGAAGTGGGATGGAGGGGGGGGGGGCGTAGAAAGAAGCAGTTTTACAGCAAAATGAATGCTTAGTTTAAAAAATAATTTCCTTCAGATAGATTGATTTTGTTTGCTCCATGGAAATCCTTCTTCATTCAGACATGGTTTTATAGTGTCTGAGTAAATAAGATCGTATACTTTATAGGGTCGGCTAAAAAAAATTGTACAAATTTAAATTTTTGCAGCTAAAATGTGCGACACTTCATGGAGGACTGTTTTATACATTTTAATAAATTTTACTTTTTTTTTTCTCTCTGATTCAAAAGATCGAAAAATCATGAAATTAAGATTGTGTTCAATGTAAAAAGGGTGAAAATCGCGTTGAAAGAAGGTCAAGTTAAGATTCCCCGTTTAAAAATAAACATGACCACGAGTAATATGGTCACGTGACTCTAACCTTCTTAGCTTGTGAAGAAGATCATTGTGGCACACGAACATGACGCCTTAATGTGTCGTCTGAGACACGAATAGCAGATACACCTCGACATGCTATCACGTTAATTTATGTTTTAATAGAAGAATATTTACTATTGCCGCCAATGGGATGAAATCATGTTAATGCACAATAATGAAGCAAGTCATTTGTTGTGTAATGGGATCTGGGGTGGGGGGTGGGTCATTTAGTCTATTTGCGAGTGAAAGTTTACGCTATAACATTCTCTGTCTCTCTGCCTCTGTCTCTCCGTCTTTCTCTATCTCTCTCATATTGTAGTTAGATATATTCAACGATCATACTTTTACCCTCTAATGTCCTCTGTCTCTCTGTGTCTCCGTCTCTATATCCAGCGATCATAATTGCTTTGGTTAAGTATGCCAGGCACTCTTTATTGCTGTTGCTCAGTTTCCTAAACAATGTTGCGTGTATGGTCATGCAATTTCATGTGTGCATTCGCATTTATTTCTTATGTTAACACCCATAACAAGTAAAATATGGTTGAAATGACCTACGTTTCTAGCTAAACTGGCTATGCCAAGGTTTAGGATTATGTAATAGACAGGCGAAGAGGGAAAGGCATTATTTAACATCATTTTTCCTGTTTATTCATTCTTAGCACCGACCTTCAAATTAATATCCAGTTATTCATTTTTTCATTAGGTTTGAAATTCTGTTTTGTGCGTCCTGTTTGATACTTTCTTAAGGCACAGATTCTATTCTTGTATGTACTCAGTCAGACGTACAAATCGGATTGAATTACCTTTTTGGAGGGAAACAAAAAACCAGATAGCACAAAAGTCTTGCGCAACAAACGAGTACACATCCTACGATCTGTTTCCTGAATGCATATGGACTAAACAACAGGTCCGTGATACATATTCAATCTAAGAACTATATTGTTAGCTGAAAGTAACTTCATATTTTTTTTTTAATGAATTGATACTTTAGTTTTTGTATATACTGTGACATAGTATTTCGTCACGTGATCCCATCGCGTGATATGGTTCGCTCTCATGAATAAAAGTCGAAATGGCAGCCCCAGCGATACATCCGATGTTTTTTCAGGGAAAAGGCAGAGAATACTCCAATTGATAATTATTATGGAGACATTTGGAATACCTCGGTTTTTTATGCGAGATAAAAATATGCATCGGATGCATGGACTCATCATTATTTTTCCTTTGTAGTCCCTACATTTCTTTTTCAGCACTGAACTTTACAGTGTGTCAAAATCCTAATAAATTATATGCTAATTTAAAATATCTTCAAGAATGAACGCACGGTAAAGTTCTTGTCATAGCTTATCCAACTTTTTATTTTGTTTTGAAAAGCTGGATTGTAAACAAAACAACTTGCAATGGGTCACAGATTTCACTTCTGGACTACACTCAATACCTCATTTCTCACTGTGCACTGTCGCCAAAATACACACAGACAACCGTACCATAAAGCTCATATTATAAAGAATAAATAATTTCCTTTAAATCAATACTAAGAATGCCTAGATCTAACTCATTTATCACCACCAAAATTAGAGAACAAAATCGCTTTATAAATACACTGGGATTGACCCGGAAGTAACAATTGTGCGCAGTACTTTACAGAAAAATCACGCATTCCATGTTCTGGCAAATTCTTTGCAAAAAAGAAACCGCAATCTATTCGGACCACCTCGCCTATTTATATAGTTGGATTGGCCGTAGGATTGAATGAATAGTTGCGAATGAAAAACAAGTTAAACAGAGTTCTTTCCCTTGCAAAACATATAATGAAGAACATCCCCGCCCCGCCCCCCCCCCCCCCAACAAATAAAAATCAACAACTTTCTACAAGTTATGTTAAAAAATTATAAATTGTATCATTTGAGGGGACTGACGAATATAAAACATGATTTAATTGACAACACAAGTTCGATAAGTTAGGTGAAATAACAAAAATATAACATCACCAGTATGGTGATATGACTAACTTAAAAATATGTAATTTATATGCTATAACATAAGAATGGTACTTTATATTATTTTTGTTGCATCTCATTTATTATATGTCAAGGATTTACATACAGATTTTTGTAATTCATATATTTTAAACATCCTTATTCAAAAAATACCCACATTGTGTTTTTGTCATGAAACACACACACACACACAAACACATACACACACAGACACATATTGTAGTAAACAGAGTAGAAAACACACGATCTTAAAGAAAACAAAACAACAACAACAAAAAACAAGAAAACAACACAGTTTGTGAACTATAATTTTTGTTTTCACCACGTGAAAGCCACGTGACTCTGTGTACATTACTAATGTTTATATGTGAATTTTATCTTCATGTACTAAGTATAATTGCACAACTGCCGTTAATTATTATGTAACACGATACAATTAAAAATTACAGGCATTAGAACGGACGAGGGATGTGATTGCTATGTTAAACATTCTTGTCTTATGTTACGACTAGGGGTAATGTAACAAAAGAAAAGACTCAAACAAGCTTTCAAGATTTAAAATACAAATATTTAATTTCCTTAAAATATTAAAATATTTCAACAAACAATCAAAGTGAAAGAATTAAAAATAACTTACAGTATAGAATATCCTTAAAAGTCCTAAATTGTTTTAAAGTTCACTGATCCGGAAGTCAATCCAAATATTCCGAATGTATTATGTTCCGAATGAAGTAACCTTCATTGTACTAATGTGTTAATAAGAATAAGTTATATCCAAGTAATCCTTGCGAATATGGAATATCACAAGTTCTAGAAATGTTTCCGATAATTCCACGGAGCTGTATAGTTTCAGGTTGAAGAGACAGTACTAATCCAGAATGCACTGTATTAATATAAATAGATCTCCAAAGAAGAATATCCCAGACACAAAATGAATCAAATTCGTCTATGACCTCTCAATTCAATGTAACTATGAAGAATGCCCGAATACTGCTATAATTCCTATTTATATAGCCTTAATGCGCAGAATCGAAATAAAAACCCATACTTCGTCTTCGATAAACAACTGGGTATTTCGAAATAATTTCCTTCTAATAAACACGATTCATTCTTCAGATGTGACCTTAAACTATAATTCCTGGTCAGTACAATGTTTACTCTTAAAAGTACAACAACTAGGTCAAAAGTTCCAACCTCTCACGCGCTAACACGTGATGTATTAATGCTACAAGCGACAATATCGATCGAGCCTACCGTATGTGTACTCACGGCAAGACGACAGCTGTTAGACTAAGAAGAGAAATCATAACTAATAAACTATACCATTATTAAAAGAAAACTCATATATAATTCCGTAACACTTATGAATGCATGAAAGGTTTTAAAATAATATGTAAACTACAAAAAAGATCAAGTTGTGGTATGTTTCTACACATGCGGTGTAGATTTATCATTGAGGTGTCGCGGGTTTTCAGTGGTTAGCGTGCCAGACCGGCGACATGAAGGGTACGGGTTCGAATCCTATTTAATCAGATCGGCCCAGGTCAGCTGCCGTGGTGTGTCCCAAGACAAGACACTTTACTCTTATTGCCTCGGCACGATATAAAATTTGCGTGTTGATGTGCCGTACGACAACAAACAACCCTATGTTTATCCTTGAGAAAGGATATACATAAACACTGAACCAGTTGATATATGAAAAGTTGTATTTGTACAGTATACAATTCCGATGAGGGGGTGGTTTTGAATTGATCTCTGATTCGATAGGCAAGTGATATGAAAATGTTAAGAGATGCTTAAGAATAGTCCAAGATTATTATATGTTGGAGGGGAGAGGACTGAAGGTAAAAAAAACTGAACTTGTCCAATCCATTCATCTTGTATCTGAAAGAAGGGTTGTAATGAAAACAAATTAATCCAGTCAGGAATGAACCTGATCATAAGTCCAATAGAGCTTAAAATATAGTATGGCCACGCACCCGTCGTCAGATGTGTCTGGTCCCTCAACAAATTCGCCCCAGTATTCTGGCATACACACCTTTAAATTGCGTATTTATGATGTTGATCTACAGTCAGATATGGTTGATGCTACTATATCGAGAGAGAGAGAGAGAGAGAGAGAGAGAGAGAAAACTATTTAAGCAACTTGAAAAAAACTGACCAGCAAAACGGAATCAAGACTATTAAATATATAAAAATGCTACTGAACTGCAGTCGAATATACATGTAGTTGTCATTACTAAGAAATCAGAAACCTTTAATTTCTTTAAAGGACTTCTAAGAAGAAAATAGAATTTGCACGCATTTGACAGGTTACATCCTGTCATGATGACTTTTCAAAATGTCGATCCTCAATCGAATACAGATGCCATTACTAAAATTGAAAGATAATTTGACAAAATTTGACAATCAGTATCCTAGCATTAAGGCCTTTCAGCTTTGTTTAAAAAATTTGTTAATCCACCATTAAATATAGTCACCATTTTTAAACACAGTAAAACATTTATAAATTTTGTTCGTATAAAACACCAAACAGAATCTGAATTTGACAGACACCTTCCTGGCATCAAGAATTTTGTTCTCTTCAGATTTATGCAAATGATAAGGAGATCCTGTCAAACATAGTCACTATTACTAAAATTAGAAGAAAAAAAACCCCAATTTTAATCATTCTGTTCTAAACAATCCTTGATAGAATTTGACCTAATTTGACAGATGGTATCATACAGTGCATCCTTATTTATCATCAAATATTGCTATCATACATACAACTAAAACAAAATTAAACAACTGCTTGTCAAAACGTGCTTGTCAAAATGTGTAAAATGTAATCGAGTGCATATTTGCATTAACCTTTATGAAATTTATACAAATGCTGCTTATCCATCATCCGTTATGGTCACCATTACTAAAACCAGTGAAATCTTTAAATGATTTGTCTTAAGAAAGCTCAGGACAAAATCTGAACCAATTTAATATAAAAGAATCCTAGCGTGAAAACTTTTCAATTTTGTGCAATATTACATAAAATGTGGTAGCTGTTACTGAAGGGAGAAAAATATATCAATGATTTAAAAAAAAATAAAAAATAACCCCTCGAAAGAATCTAATCAGATTTGACAGAAAGTATTTTAGCTTCTTGAACTGTTAAATTTGTACGCATGGTGCCGATCAGGTATCAATTAAGGTAAATCTTACAAAAATGAAAATTTTAAATGACTCCTTTTAAAAATATGATTGACAGAATTTTGTTAATTTTGGCTGACACTAATATGGCTTTTAGGCCTTTAAATTTGTACTCGTAATGCCCATTTTTGCCTGCATATATGACAACTGTTACGTAAAACAAACAAACCTTTAAATGACACTGTAATCCCCACCATGAATGTCTTGGTGTTTAGATCAGTTTGGTAGGCAACATATTGTTGTGCATCGATTTATTCTGGATTCCTTTTTACTTCTCAAAAGCCACTCAACGTAATTTAAACGAATCTGACAACACATCACACAGTATACAGGGTGCTTAGAAACTTGATCAATTGATTGGTTGGCTTTGTGGATTTTTGTGACAGGCGGGGAAGAACCCGGTGGAGGAAGGACCTGGAAAACCCCAGGGAAGAACCAACTATCCACGAGAAGCTACTCGCAAGCTTTCTCACATAACGACGTTGGCCGAGCCGAACCAAGACTCGAACCCACGCGGACAGATGCGAGATGTAAGAGACCTGTAAAGGCGAGCGCCTTAGACCAATCGGCCCGAGTATCAATTGAAACCAGTTTCCTCATATTTGATGCCCAAAGTGAAACTGCCTTTGTCCTGACTAATTTAGTCGTTTTATTTTCTGTTTTCTGACTCGTACTTACAAATATTCGTGAAATGCGTTACATTTCAATCGTTGTGTGCACGTGGTGATGAACTTATTAGCAACTTAGAAGAATGGCCGTTTCAGCGAAAGGAGACCATTATAAAAGATTGTCATTAGATTTGTATGCTTTTAAGGTAGAAGCTCTGCAAATCTGGTAAATCTTAATGTTAATGCAGGAGTATCGGATTGACAATTCTGCCTGAGTTATTGATACAGAAGACTCGTCTGTACTCCCAGTCTGTCTCGGATCAGGGTTTTGGGATGGCGCAGTAGGGTATCATTTATTGAACGAAGACAATCATTAATTGATTGATGATTGTAATGATGAAAATCTAAAACATAAAGAAAAATGTGTGATTAGTCATGCTTTATTCTACTGAGTTTTAATTCATTTAGTTTAAATAGTTTTCCAGTGTTTACCTATGGAACAGTTTCTGTATGGTTTCAAAATCTCTCTCCCACCTGCCTGTATACCAGCCTGCTTGTTTGCCCGCCCGCCTCTCCATCCCTCCGTCTGCCCGTATGTATGTATGTATGTTCATACACACCTACTACCCTACCTAACTACCTCTCTCCCTCCCTCCCTCCCACCTACCCACCTACCTACATACTTACATATCTACCTGTCTATCTACACATACATACATACATACATACATACATACATACATACATACATACATACATACATACATACATACATACATACATACATACATACACACATTACATACATACATACATGTGTATAAATGTTTGTTTGTATGTATAGGTCTAAAGTGAGATCGGGAGACAGAGATGTGTGAAAGCCTTCTCTTTATGCATGCACGTACTTTATATACGTATGTACGTTCGTGTGTATGTGTGTACTATGGTAGGCAGGCAGGTCAGTGAGTAGACAGAAACGAAAGAACGGAGAAATGAGACGGGAAAATGGCAATGGTGAGGGAGGAAAAATGTACCCGTGTAGGTAGAGAAGTACATACGTAGGTGGGTAAATACGAATGTTTGGCGTGTATGCGTTTAATTTTTACATTGATACAAAGGCACGAATCGATTTTAAATCTATTAGCGACAGGACTTGACTTGAAAAGGTCTACTACTATGAAAACACCGGAAGTCCGACATCTCCATATTAAGTTCTTATAACATGAATAATTCAAGCTTCCGGTGAAATATCATAATTGATGAAATGAATATTCAAGCGGTTATAAATCGGAAAGGTGTTGCATTTATTTAGTTCCAATCCATGTAGATTAGAGAGTGAGACTCGTGTTTACGAGAAAATGATTCGGCATTACAATGACAATTAGATAAGTCAAGTACATTTTAAAGGTTAGTGAACTTTGGATGCAAAAGATATCCCTGTGATGCATTTTGGATTATGGTTGAAAGAATATCCTTTTCTTATATTGCGATTTTGTAAAATGCGAGCTGAAATCATATTCTATGCATTTTTCGTGTGTTTAAAAAGTTGAAGACCAGATAAATAAGTAAATAAAATACAAAATGAAGATTGGTTTGACGATGATATTCAGGTAAACGCTTATTAAATACTTATTTTATGAAATGGGGAGGCATATAATAGTCAAAATTTACGGATGGGATAGGAAAAACACGCACGCGTTCGTTCGTTCGTTTGATTAACGACGTGTGCGGCCATTCGGCCATTTACGTCGAGTTAACGGTGTTGCTCGCTCTTTGATAAGGTTTATCTATAATACAGGGAAAAAACAGCGTCTTTTAAATCTTACAAGTAATATGGTACAAATTTTAAATATATTATAAAACTCCAAGCAGTGTGATATTTGCCCCCCCCCCTTCCCGAGCAGTATAGGGGTTTCGATGCCAGCATAATAGCATAAAAGCGATTTCTGTATGTAACAAGTGATACCATATTTCCTATGAATGGCGTCGTATTTGAATGAAAAATCAAGGCTGAGGTATAATATACACTCAATCGACAGAGTTCGTAAAATATGTTCAAAATTGGACCACCACTTTAGGAGGAATCAGCCTTTAATTTCTCATTTTCTTCCGACACAAGAGGTTCGCCATATTTTCGTAGAGGGCGCTGCATTTGTGATCTGCAACCGGTGATTCCGGTACTTGCACGCATGCCCGCCGACAGAAATTCCGGGCAGCTCGGCAGATCAGTCATGGGCCCCAAAACTAGTTTAATTTTTTTGTATCTAGAAACCTGTGTACAGTTTTGCATATAAAACCTGTAGTAATCTACCACAGCTTAGACTATTGCAAAGAAAATTTTTAATATTTGCAGCAAAGATTAATTTATTTTTTGTAACTGAGTTGACGGCGGGCCTCTCGAAATCGCCGGTCTCCTGTGCAATAGCCCCCCCCCCACCCCCCCCCCCCCCCCCCCCCCCCCCCCCCCCCCTCGGCCGACCTGCTTACACGTGAGAGAGAGAGAGAGAGAGAGAGAGAACATGTCTATTGTAAGTGCGTCTAAGTGAGCTCGCTGCATTTTCAGTCGCAAATTATCGGCTACGTTGTTTGATAACTAATAAACATGATGTAAAGAATAAGCAACTGGTGTCCACAAATTTCATCTCTTTTGTAAAGCCTAAGATCATTCCAAATAAAGTCTGTAACGTGTTGTGAAGGACGGATGACGACAGAAGTTGACAATATCAAATGACACGTTATATTTTTGACCAGTCTGTTGACCGGGTTTGTGAAATACGATTCAAGATCTTAGGTCGTGGGTTTACTCACGCTAAGTAATAAAACAAACCAAATAATAAAAATAAACAAAGAAGCGCACCATTGATATCATTTGCATATACTTGATGTATTAATGAACTTGCCTTTTCTAAATTAATTTTTATTAATTAGTCGCCGACATTTACGGGATTTCGATAGAGAAAAGTGGATTATGTATGGACTTCGTATAAATTATGCGTGAAGAATAATTGATTTACCGATTAAAAAGTTTAGAATTTGTATTTATACATATTTCTTATAAATATCCATCTTAATAAATAAATATATAGTGTGCAAAAATTGTGTTAATACAAATAAATATTGAAGCAATATGAGGAATGTGGACTTGTATCACTGGCGAGATCCGCTGGTGCGACTTCACAGAAAGAGAAAGGGAGCAAATTCCGTTTTTCTCGGAGTACCCGGATAGAGGCAACATGGCGCGGCCCTGTGATAATTAAGTTTCGGCCGATATCTGAATTATCTTAATAGTCATAACTTTGAAATTGGTACAATAGCTTAAAATTTAATGAGGATTTTGGAGAATACTGTTGATTCATGAATGGCAAGATTCTACGAGGCTTATATTCGGCTAGCGTTTTTAATGTGTTTATCTGAGATCTCAGTGGGACACAGTTCGGTAAAAGCGATTAATTTGGCTGCTGTCCAGACAATTTCAGCAATGCTGCATCGACCACGTCAAAAGTCCTGCGATAAATAAAAACACAGATCACGTGCTAATCTGGCGAATAAATGCAGCTATTCAAATAAGCCCAATTTTGTGTGGGTACACCTTGGAGATTACACAGCAACCAATTTTTCTGTTAACATCACCATGTCTTACAGATGGTATTAAGTTCTCTCAGTAATGTATTCACCTTTTGAGATCCCCGAATCTCTTGTAATGTCTATTTTGAAACTTAAACAAATTAATCCTGCAGATGGCGTATGTACTATCGGTTTTCTACTTTCCTGTTTCAGAAGTTTCGCTCGTGAACGTCTTTCTGCAGTAGAGAATCAGTCTAGAAATCCCAAAGCATATTTGCGCACAACAACCAGTAACAAGTACGAAAAAAGAATTAGTACCAATTCCGAAAAGTACCAAAGAGGATGCGAGTGAAATGTTACATGAAACGTATATTCAAGTCAAATGAAATTTTTTCTCTTCTTTCACGTTTATAATTAGATAAACATTTAAAGGTCTGAGCTAAGAATGCACCAAGAAGAAATTATGTTAAATGATGTTCTGCTTCACCTGTATAGTGCATGATCCAACAACTTGGCATAGACAGTTTACAACCACAATTAACTTGTTATGGGTCTTAACATAAATGATAAATGTGAATGCACACATGAAATTGTTTGACCATACACGCAACAGTGTCTAGGAAACTGAGCTAAAAACGATAAAGAGTGTCTGGCATACTTAGCCAAAGCAATTATGATCGCTGTATATATCTAACTACAATATGAGAGAGACAAAGAGATAACGTTATAGAGTAAACTTTCACTTGGCAACCGATTCAATGACCCCCATGCTCCCATTACACAGCAAATGACTTGCTTTATCTATTGCTCTAAAAACTGCTTTTCAAAACGGTTTTACTCCTTGGAGAATACATTACTGTGCATTAAAACGATTTCATCCCATATGTGACAGCAGTAAATAGTCTTCTATTTATCCCAGAAATTAACGTGAAAGCATCTCGAGATTTATCTGCTATTCGCGTCTCAGACTACACTTTTTTTCGTCATGTGACCATATTGCTAGCAGTCATGCTCTCTTTGAAGATGGGAAAACCATTACAGCGTCTAAATGTACGATATTCAACTGATTTACATTGAACACAGCCTTAATTTCACGATTTTTCGACAGTTTGAATATGACAAACAAAACAACAAAACAACAACAACAACAACAAAATATCAAAACAAAACTGGATGAAAATTTATAAAACGGTGCTCATTGAAGTGTTGCCTCTAATTTTAGGTGCTAACATTAATAATTACAATTTGCACAAAATCTATTTTGATCCTAGGCTATAAAGTGTCAGATGTATTTGCGCAGACACTATAAAATCCATGTCTGATTGAAAAGGGATGTGCAAGAAACAAGATCAATCTACTGAAGCAAATTATTGTTAGTTTCCGTTTTAGATCATGTATGTTGCTTCAAAGCTGCTGCTTTCTACGTTTCAGCCGACTCCCTCCCCCGCTGTGCATGCGCAGAATACAGAAAAGGGGCATGGTATCATCGAAAAAATATCTTTTGTTTTGTCGTCTACACTGCTTTTTTTTACTCCGTGAGAGACGTGTACACTGCTTTTTTTTACTCCGTGAGAGACGTGTACACTGCTTTTTTACTCCGTGAGAGACGTGTACACTATTCTACTATTATAACATAATTTGCCTTGCATCTCCTAAAGAGTGTTGGTTTCTTTTGAGCAATTCTAACCATATCAACATAAAAGATGTTCCCAGGTTCACATCCTTGTTGTAGCGCTCATGTTATGGTTTAAACGCCGATCTTTTTTTATAGAGATTTCTTGCTATTCCTTTGTAAAAGATGGTGCATTGAGACTTTGAACAAATGTCAGACACAATCGAACTTGCACTAGTGTATAATTATTTTTACATGGGATCGAGGCTCGTACCCAATGTTGCACCTATAAAGTATCGATGCAGACGGACGAATATAGATTAAAAAAGACATACTTTCTTTCTATTTGAGCTTTAGAAAGTTCATACGATCATACCTCAGTTTTACTATAATTCGTTCAGCCCAGCATAGTTGTCTGTGAACATGTAATCCGCCATGTTGGTCCTGAAGTTATGTACAGAACTAAGCTGTTATGGGACCCGTTGCGTGCCATGAGTAAACAAACATCGTCTACGCATTAGACAAATCTTATCATCAAATCTTATCATAAACAGACATTAAGTAGAAATTTAAAATAATTTAATGAAAACTTGATGATGCAAACGTTGTTGGCTGACATGTGCCCGCAACGGCTCCCATAACCGCTCAGTCCTGTATCAAAATGGATTCTTCCATAACTCCAGACCAACATGGGGGATTACATGTACACAGACCATTCAGTATGTATCAAATGAGTGGCGTTGATCTGTGTGTCGATACAAACTGTGTTACAATCATTCGTGCGTCAAACAAATTCGGTAATTTTAGTTACATTTCGAGACGCTGACGTGAAAATTCATCGAGCTACATACGCGTGTATCATTCGCGATGCTGAACTGAACGAACTATATAGAACCGTATGTCTTTTGGTCAATTGAATGTCCAAGGTGCTCGTAATAAAAATTCACAGCGCAATTAAAAAGTGACCAAAGGCGGTATAGTCTCGGAGGGGTGACCGCCCTTGAATGATCAAGTCCTACAGAGAGTCATCTGTTTCATAATTTGAGCATATCTAGTTCTTATAATAATAAGTAACGACCATCAAGAAAGTATGAAACATAACCAAGCTTTTAAGAACAATTATTAAAATAGAAAATGACTGGAAATTTGCTAATGGGACCTGCTCAGCCTTGCAGGTAAAATAGTTGTAAAAACATAGCAGCAGTTTTAACATTACGAGAGTCTGGAACCTTCGCGTGTGAATCGCATAAATGATGGAAAGAACGGTAAGAAATTAGAGAGAGTCTTTAGTCACTTTTGGCCATTTGCGTTAATACACTTTTAGATGCAGGCAATCACACGACCCTGATCAGATTGACTGGTCATTGAATGCAATAAAGACGTTCAGAGTTAATTCCGTGACGCTAATCCCCATCAAATTGACTGGTCATGGAATGCATAAAAGAGAACTGATTATGTGGTCAGTATTACATTTTTATTTTCTCCCACCATTTCCTATCTTTGTCCTCCATTTCAAGATTGTTATTACACTTTATATCTATTTACTGAGACGCAAAAAACTGTTTTCGTTTGGTTGGGCTAAACCTGCTTTAAGGTTTATTGCCTGAAAGATACTTCTGAGCTCTAACATCAAGTAAATGTATATTTGGCTTGATCTGCAGCACGCAATGACGGAACAAGATTTTTTACAGACTTTTTTTGGCCTATAGTATCCGGTAGTATTGTACTAATATACAGTAAATAAAAATCAGGTTAGCACTGGATAATTAAACTTTTTAATAATTTGGTGCCATCTGAGTTCTTATTGTTTCATCATTGCAGGTTTACATCTGTTTATGTTGTTTTTTTATGTTTCTTTTCTTTTTTTGTAAGAAAACAAGACAAAACAAACAAAAAAGAACTGTATCTTGACCAGTTGCTACTTCACTAAGTAGCTTGACCAATTGGTACTTCACTAAGTGGCTTCACCAGTTGCCACTTCACTAATTAGCTTAATATGAAAATTCACATAAAGATGTGCGTTGTAGGCAGCAGTCAACTCTACACAGTAAGTAGTTTTACGTATCGTTTGTGTTGTTAACACATCTTTTCACAAGTTGAATGACAAATAAAAAACATTTCAAACTGAGGTGGCATACACACATAGAAAAGTAATGTATACGATGTCAACAGAGTGGCTGTAACTGAACGCAATGTCGACTAGCGGCATCTTTCTAATGCGGTCGATTGTCGTAACAATAAGAATTTCTGGACGAGGTATTGAACTTCGCTGAAGCAGGTTTTAAAATTCCTTCATTTCAATAAGTTATTCAGAATTTTAAAAAAGTTTTATAATCAGACTTTCAAAAGCACTGAGTCAATATCTCACTACATGTAAGACTAAATTATTCGTAAAAGAGGAAAGTAAATCGACATTTTTGTTTTGCGTATCCTTTGAATGGTACAAACTGACTCAACGGCATTTGACACACCGCAAGACTCAATGCGCACTTTCTAGATGAAGAATTGCCGGATTAGAGGTAATTCCGAGTATATTTGATTTATGCTTGACGTATCTATAATAATTCAGAGCGAAATAAAAAATGCAAAAATAATCCCGAAATTCGACTCAACTTACCGTAAATTCTCTTACGCATAGGATGTAAAATGCTGCTTTATGTCTACATGTGATTTCTTCTCATCTTCGAATACCTTAGGAACTAAAACCGCATTGTAACGGTAAAGAAAGTTTTGATGATGTTGAATCCAAGATGGTTTCCAACGATAAAGCTTGATCAAAGCAAAAAAAGTTCGTGATGTTAAACATTTAAAATTCGATTAAACATATCTGCATGGGCACGTTGCGTTGTAACACTGTTTGCAGACTTGGCAGGTATACATTTGAGCGCTGATGTTTGTCGATGTCTGAAGATGACACAAGCTACCTTTAGGTACTGATAAACTATCGCTTTGTTAAAGATTTACTGAAGCGAGCCAAGTACTTAGAAGTTAAACCGTTCCATTATGAGGCTCGAAATACATTGGTAAGTCGAACTAAAAGTGTCATTATACGCCACTATTTTGAAAATTTGTATATACAGGGCCTTGGGTGGCCGAGTGGTCTATGGCGCTCGCCTTTATACATCACTGACATCTCGCATCTGTCAGCGTGGGTTCGAGTCACGGGCGCGGCGAAAGTGGGCATGTGAGAAAGCTTGCAAGTTGCTTCCCGTGGGTCAGTGGCTCTTCCCGGGGTCTTCCCGGGGTCTTTCCACCACCAAACATACTGGTCGCCATGTTTAGCCTATCATGTGCTGAAAAATGGCGTTAAACCCACAAAAACCAAACATAATTATACTTGTTATTATGTTAAATAATATTTTATATTTACAGTATTATATCACAACTAATAATCTTCAGTATATCTTCAAAGTTTGTAATAATCTAATCCACTCAGATATGTATGTATGTACCTGTAATTCTTATCCTACCTGCCTATACAATAATACATCTTTATTTATTTCAAATCATAAAGTAATTATATTTATAATCTAATTTGTATTATATTTATATTATAATTTTCATATATTAGTAACCCTTTTTTTATCTGAACGTGGTTCAAAATAAATTTTGAACGTAGAATAGAGTTATTACACTGAAGCTGTTCAGAACAAGAGCTCAAATGTAAACTTCGACGCTCTTAAACGTACATTTCAACAACGTTCAAATGTAAATTTCGACAGCACTAAAAGGTACACTTCAATGGCACTAAAACATAATGCAAATAGCGCCGTTTTATATTTCCTCAGCGTTCAAAAGTAGATCGCCGGTCTTTACGAAATACCTGCCTAAACATTGTCCAGAAAAAGCAGAATTTTCTTCAGCTTAATTCACCGTTCGCTTTAGCATGTGGATGCATCTTTTGTACACACATCTTTTTTAAGGTGTGTGTGTGTGGGGGGGGATGCAAATAATAGATTTTGTAACACATTTGAAACACATTTGTTCTGATGAGAGATATAGGTAATTATTTGAACAGAGTGTTATCTGAACAGAGGGTTAATTTCCGTAATGGGGACGACATGTTAAAACAATCTCTTATCCTTTGTTAGATCAGTCAGTATTTAATGGCTCATTATAGTTGGCAGCTGCTTTTGCTTTCATTGCATTATTTTTATTCGTTAACATAGGAATCTGTCTTGCGTGATCAATATTTTCACTCTCATGATAAGATAACAGTTTATCAATAGCATTCAATATTTTTATCAAATATAAAATACGCTGATTTTCTCATACCTTTATAAGAAAAAGGGTATTATTTAGAGATTTTGAAAGTAGAAATACTGCAGAAAATTCAGCAATTTGTAATAGTCGAGCACTGTTTAATGGAGCAATTTAATACTAATCAGTTTTGGAACTCTTTCTTTTGTGATAGTCATCACAGATTGGAACGCTTTCTTTGTGAAAATCACTACAGACTGGAACTCTTTCTTTGTAATAATCACTACAGATTGGAACTCTTTCTTTGTGAGAATCACTACAGATTGGAACTATTTCTTTGTGAGAATCACTACAGATTGGAACTCTTTCTTTGTCAAAAGCACTACAGACTGAAGCTATTTCTTTGTGAGAATCACTACAGATTGGAACTCTTTCTTTGTGACAATCACTACAGATTGGAACTATTTCCTTGTGAGAATCACTACAGATTGGAACTCTTTCTTTGTCAAAATCAAAAATTTGTGCGTGAAAACAAACACAAACAATACGATGGAAAGAAAGAAAAAAATATCTCATCTATACAAATGCTGTACAAATGTTAAACGGTCCTTTTCCGTACAAAACTAAAACATACATGTATGCTGTCTTCACCTTATTTCTATTATATACATGTGGAATAAGTATGCTTTAAATGTCTTTCAAAACACGTTTGTCTGGGAAGGTAGTTTGTATTCAGATTTTTGTTTTTCAAATCACTCCAAAGTTTGAATCAGTATATACACATTGATGCCTGTCCGATACATACACAGATGCTTATGTAATTCGTTTAGTCAATGGTGCTAAAAGTTACGGCTACAGAAGCTGCTATGCTTCACTGTTATGGAATCCAAACAAGTTAAAATCCCAACAATAAGTTGAAGCCAAAACGCATATAAGTTCATGTGCAAAACACCGCATGAAATCTGAAAGCCTTCACTATAGCGGCTATCACATAAGTTTTACATTTTATGTTACAGTTGCTCTCTCTGATATCAGACATTTGGTACAGCAAGAGAGTCGCGTGATATCCACTGAAAAGATGTACTTGCAAGCAAATGGTTTATTATGTTGCACACATAAAAGGTATATAAAAAAAAACGTAAAAGTTCACCATCCGTGACTGTATTCATGAAAATCAATCAATCATTAGTCTCGTACCTAAGATATTCGTGTATAATTATATGTAATATTAGTAGTTATCGTTATACACGAATATCTAAAGAACGAGAATGAAGATTTATTGATTTTTACAAATACAATGAAGAATATCGGCGTTTTATGAATACATTTGTGTAATATTAATATTAGCAATCCGAAAAATTGCTGATATTTACCACAACTTTTCGTTACTAAAGGCATTCGAAAAAGTGTTACATGGTAGACTGTCCGAACTTCATCACGCCATTCATAAGTTAATTTTTGTAATGAAATAATTAAATAAAAAGCCCCCGTTTTCTCAACTCGCCCATGACAGTCTTGTAAATTTGTGTGAACTCGACGGCATCCACGAGGATTTATTGTATGAGACGGGATAGTAACATGCGTCACAGCAGTTACTATCATCCGTTTTATACACGACGGTGCCGTATTTGATTCAATGTTTATGAACGATGTCTTCAATGTTAAAGTGCAGACACATACAAAATTAAATTGAATTGTATGATTATCCCGATGACAAGGACATCAGATAAATTCACGCGAGTGTCATACACATAACACATTTAGTGTCGGCAATTAGGACAGATCCAGATGGTGCATAGTAAGTTTACCTACATGTCCCGCACGTGTCAACATCTGCGCAATATTTGCAAGAAGGTCGTGGAAAGAATGGGTGAATAATTCTAAGCTGAAGTGGAATCTTATTTGGAATCAGTTCTTTGTGAATGTTGGATATTTGTTGGATATACATTTATTTTTTTTTTTAATATGCTCTAGTGTGCGAGAAGATTGGAATTGGTGTCGGAGAGCAAATCAGCCAAAGGTAAGAAAGAAAGAGCTTAGTCGCATACCTTTATGTTTCACATTTTAATGTCTTTCTTTTCCTCTCTCATGTTAATATATGTTCGGGAAACTAGTAATACTAATAGAAGTTGGTTAACGTTGCCTGTAAAGTTTTGTACTCTTATCTGAGGAAGTTATCAATAGTTCAATCATTTTTGTCACGGTTTGTAATTCCAAATTAATCTTGTAAGGTATATTCTCCCAGTGTAGTACCATATTTTATCACTATTGTCTATTGATAGATCAATTTTTAACGCATGCACGGAATTAAGTAGCAAACTTTAATAGAACAAATTCACATTTCGCCAGTGCATCTAACAGAAGAGTGAAAATTGTATTTATTTTAGTAATTCATCAAGCCACTTCTGCCTCTGTGTGGTACAGGATAAAACTGTATACATTTCTTTAATCATGTACTTACACTCTCTGCTGCGATAACCGTTTATTTCAGTTAATATAACATAAACAATATATTCAATGTCGTCCAAGGGCAAAGAGTCTCCAACATATATTTCTATGTCCTAGATGTATACCATGCTTAAACTGGTCGTTTATCATAGCCTTGTAAAGAGTGCATTCACCTCCCGTTTGCGTCACAGGTTATACATCGTTTTTTTGCGTTCTATATTTAAACTCAAAGTCAGTCATTCTTGTTTGCTTTCTCTGACTCTAAATTATATGCATTTCTAATTGTAATCCCCGTGTTTACACATTTTTAAATATCATTTCATAATTTGTATTTTGTACGACTGTACTTTTCGCCAAAAAGAATTGTCTTTAATTTTGTTTCGGGTTTATATTGTCTTCATCCCTTCATGTCCCTGTGGTATCATGTCTTCTTGATTTGACTTGCACGTTTACTGCCCTATTTTAGTGTTGGTCTAAATTATCTTATTCTTGGCTAGTTTGCTATTGGTAATGTTGGTTGTGGTGTTTGTGTTGCTGCTGCTGCTTCTCTTGTCGTCGTTTGAAATGGATCCTCCATGGGGTATTGTAGAAAAGTATTCTCCGGACTTGGACATGGCGGAGTAATTCCGATCACCGTCTATACTCGCGTATAAATCGGATCCAAATGCAAACAACATAGACCCTGATCTGCCGTCACATAATGCACCGGAAGATCAGGGTCTATGTTGTTTGTTCTACTGATTATTCCTTACAAACTGCATAGACCCAAATCTGCCGGCGCATTATGCGTACAGACGGTAACATCGTCTTGAGTTCGTTGAGATTCATCATTGATTACATGCATATCCTAAACCTGTAGATAGAAATGATCGGTAAGTTGTAGAACTTCTGTTTGAAGCCAAAGTATTAACTAAAATTATCTATATGAAGAGTATATGGAACCTAAAAAGAACCTGAATGTGTTCCCTTTATATTTGGTGTTCAAACCTATGCGTGAGTCGTCACAACATGAATATTTCATAATAGTGTCAAATTTGAATTAAAATCATACACTCTTTCTTAAATTTGTGTTTTGTTTTGATCTGATGGCACATCAGTACAAATAGGTTATTTAATGCCAAAGCAGTTGGAGTAAAGTGCCTTGCCCAAGGACACGCCACGGTAGCTAACCAAGGGTGGTCCAAAGGTAGGAATCGAACCCAAACACTTTTGGTCGCGAGTCCGTCACACTAACCACGGAACCACCGCTGCTATTCAAATTTTTTGCTTGATATGCACTTATCGACAGTGAAATGCATGACAAAACAAGTGTTTGTACATTTTGATAATACAGTTTATCAAGCAGATTGTAAGACATAGTACTTAAAGAGAATTGACCATAAAAAGGAAAGATAGAAAAAGAAAGAAAAACCCAGTAACAGAACAAAATAAATTAAATAAATAAACAGTAGCCCTAGGCAAGTAATTAGGAATAGAATATTCATCATGAGAGCATTTACACACATATTTAGGGTTATTTTCCAACAAATATACTAGACGGCATGTTAGCGCTTAATTGCCCTATACGCTTATATTCGCGCATGCACCTATTATCATCATATAGTAATTATTTTCTCTCTCTCTCTCTCTCTCTCTCTCTCTCTCTCTCTCTCTCTCTCTCACACACACACACACACACACACACAGACACGCTGGGCGTCTTTGGGCGAGACAGTGTCTTACATGTGAACAATGTTTTCATATTACGCAAACCTCCAAAAACATCGGAGAACATGTTCTTGAAGTTTAGCCGAAAATCTCCAGACTTGTTGCCCCAATGAGGTCACTGCGTGTATTGTGCAAATAGTTCGTCAGACTGTCGTCTTTATTATGCTAGCGCTTTGATAGCAGGATGCAAGTCTACATGTTTTGACTAACATGATTTAAACCGCCTTAGTTAGTAACTTCATTTTATTTTAGACTTTTCTACGTGTTTGTAATAAACTATCCTGAATACATTTCATTACAAACGGCTTGCAATTTCCATGCAATGACCAAAAAATAAAAAAAAACAAATTATAAAATGTCAAAGAATTAACGAGCAAAACACTGTATATAATAGAACCAATTAAGAACCGTGTTTCTTAGTATCTAGACATTTTCCCTTGGTGTATTGACTTTTGTTGACAGTTACTAAAATATTCGACCAAGGGACCCAGTTATTACACTTTGTATACATTAGTGTCGCATTAGGCCTGTGTATTACTCTTACGGATAGTCCACACGAATTAAATGTATGTTTCGTACCGAATTACTTACAAAACAGAGTTGTCAATGATAAATTGTTAAACGAAAACGAGCTTTTATTTTCATGTGTGCCTTGAATGAATATGCTAAGCAGTGGTGCACATAGGATCCCAAGGACAGGGGCCGCTGTGTCCCCCAACCTCCAAAAATTTGGGGGACACACAACATTTTAAAGGGATAAAGGAAAATAATAGTACATAATGCACTCAATACTAGTGTTATATAAATGAGATAATCTTATTTGCTTGGACAGTTTTGTCACCTTAATGTAGTCTGCACTGTACTATCATATTATCCTTGGATACTTAACATCATTACAATAAAAGTTTTATCAAGTGCTCATGTAACTCTTGAAAACATTAACATGTTTGAATATCTTGTTAACCTGAAATGAGCTGCACCATGGAAATTTCCGTTCCGGATCTTGCTCTCGTTTAATTTTAGTGTACACTCATTATCTACCAGCATTTATTATAATAAATAGCTATGTTTTCTGATTTGCTTTTCTTCCTAAAAAAACAAAACATTAAATAAATGTCAAATTGTGTATTTGCATAAATTGAGTCTCTTTTATCATTATTTCAACCACAAAATAAATTAAATCTTCCCCGCCGCAGGGTGACTTTAACCTCGAAAATATGCTCCACAAACGGTCGTCAAACACATTACATTGCAATTCGGCCGACTACCACCAACCTTGAATGTTTTCATTGCCAGATACATTGCTTTAAAAATTGATATTCATTGCCATCTTGCAGTTTTATCACCTTTCCTGACTTTGGCAATTGCTAGCGCCAACAGAGACATGAATGGATATCGGCTGATGATGTAGCGTTATTTTTTTTTTTTTGACGAAAAAGCGCATCCTGGGGAGCGCACAGAGTCGAGATTTTGGGGGACATAGGACAAATATTGCGTGAAACCCGCGAGCCCGCGCTCAATGTACAACATTGCTAAGGGAATGTACACATGTCCAATTTTTTATTCAAATCGACCGAGCAGTTTTAAAGATATAGCTGATTAATTTCAAGCATTCGCGTTGATAGTCGTTGCCAGGAGTGTACTGGGTAAGCAACTCGGCCCTGGACTTATCTGCCGGGACAGGCCCGGGGTTTTGCTCACACCAGTAAAACACCGGTAAAAACGGATTTTTTAGCGGCGGCACACCGGGATTTGTCCCGGTATGCCCAATGGCCAGTACACCACTGGTCGTGGCGGACATAGTTGTGACGTCACTAAGTTAATACAATGGTGTACCAATTCGCTGTTGCCACAAAGTTCATTTCTGAACTCTTAAAAACATCACGCAGAGAAACGATGTTAAACCATGTAGTAAATAATGACAATGTATTCAGGTTACGGACATACACGAGGAACAGGTTTATAAAGCTGTCAGATTTGTGTAAGCTACTCCGAGAACCTACCGCTTTTCACTGCGACCAGATAGTTGTGACGTCACTATGTTACATACGATGGTGTACCAGTTCGCTGTTGACATAAAGTTCATTTCTGAACTCTTAAAAACATCACGCAGACAAACATACATAAATGAACCGTTAAGTAAACTCAACATTTTGTCAAGAAACTCCGAAATACAAAATGAAATCAAATTATATCCAAAATAAATCCAAACCTTATAACAACTATCGAAACTTCGAGTCACTTTCAACCGTCTGTCATCTTGTCACGTAACCAAAATAGACTAAACAACGTCGCAGGTATAGACAGTTACTGCTTTCACAGATGAAGAGTTTACGTATAAGGCGACATCCTGTGAGTCGGTTAGGTTGCAAACTGCACCCCCCCCCAAAAAAAAAAAAAAAAAAATATTGAAAAACTATCCCTTAAAAAAGTGCTTAAAAGAAAAACTTCAGTAAATACCGACTTTGTTCACATTTTAAATTTAATAAAATCAGTATGTTACAAGCAGATCCGTTTCCTTTAAAGATATGATTTACTGATTAGTCTCTGCGCACACATACCCATTCTTCTACGATGGGGTAATAGTTCTTTTTAGTTAAAGTAATTCACAGATAGAAAACCATTTGAAGGACTCGTGGGACGTATTCATTTATAATTATATAATATCTTTTAATCATTTTACGTACATTGTTGCTTCTTATCAACTTTATTAATTAGAAACTTGGGCTATTAGTGATGGTACATCGTAATAGACCCCGTTGACTACAATTCGCTTCGACAGAGGAACTTGTACTTTGAATCCAAAGTTAGGAAAATGAGCGGTAAAGGGATATAATTCCTCTAAATGAGGCTGTGAAATGTTCCATGTCCAATATATTAAATGTCTCATCAATGTAATATCGCATGATAATATGATTTAAATCTAATATAGATGAGAAATAGCCATTTGAGGTAATAACTCTTGTAAAGGATAATATGGAAAGTTGGAAATCGACTCTTTCGAGGTTTCAATAGTATAAAGCCACACAAAATCTGGTTGAAACAAAACAACAAATCATGGTGAATTGATACTGCGGAAACCGAAGTTAAGAGGACGGGCAATCATGGGCATAATTTCTGTGAATTATACCGTGAAACGCTGGAAATCGAATAAAATTAAGGTCTCATCAATATAGAGATGTATGCCAAATTTTGGTTGAAGTGCAACTATCGTTAAAAAGCAGAACTGCGGAAACGAAAGTTAGAGGTGTAGTCAAGCAGGGTCCATAACTCCTCTAAGGCCATTTGGATTATGTACAGAAGAATAATATTGATACTTCAGAAAAGTGCCAAGAGAGGATGCGAGTGAACTACATGAAGCAGGGTTGTTATAGCGTTTCTCATCCATGAAATCAATCCAAAATGAAAGATTTTTCTCTTCCTTCACTCCTATAACTGATAACATTTGAATGTTTGTGCTAAGAATGAACGAACAGGAATTTCTGTAGAATGATGTGTCTCGTATGCTTCACCAAAGAACTTAGCAAAGCCACTTTCGATGAAATGTCGGCCATTACGATCACAAGTTTCTTTTTTTGGTGCTAAAATAAGTGACAGACATGAATGCACACATCAAGTTTCATGGCCATACATGCAGCAGTGTACATGACACTGTGCTACCTGTATATGCAAAAAAAGAATGAAAATATCCAACGATTCATGAAAAGTAGAAGTACCACTGTTACCTACACGGGCCTTCTATTTAAAATGTGAACAAATCCATCAGATTTCTTAACTGTGTATGTCTGCGATCACTATGACCTACTTTTAGTAGTACTATCCAATGACAACGTAGCTATAAATCGATAAGATTAGTCAGCGGTCACTTGGAATTTAGCACATGCGATACAATGCAGTCCGGCGTATCTTCGCAGCTACAAGTTAGCGTACTTTGCCAAAGTAATTATGATAGCTAGATAAATCTAAGTACAATATGTTTGAAAACTATATTTTGAAAACTATATGTTTGAAAACTATATGTTTGAAAACTATATTTTTGAAAACTATATTTTGCTCGCGTATCGCCGATAATATTAGCTGTTAACTTTCAAAATAAAAAATTCTATAAAATTCTTTTTGAGTGGACCCCTTCTCTTGTAAAACCTAGTCTAAAGTCTTCGATGCATCTGCGCAGGCACTAAGGATCAAGTAAGAGGAATTATTTAACGCAAATTATTTTGATTTAGATCACGCATCTTGTTTTAAAACCGTTATTTGTACGATTTGGTCGATAACTCCCACCCCTTTACCTACGCATACGAAGTAAGTGGAAAGGGAACATGATTTGCTCAATAAAAATATATTCTTGTCGAGTACACTGTTCTCGTTACATCGTACCTGCCAGGTACATCATTCTTCTGTTATAGTCAACCTTTCTCTTGAACAAAGCCAATATAAACAGTCCAACATTGTCGGGCATACTCTATATACATCGTGCCTGCAGGGTATACCATTCGCCAATTACAGTCAACCTTACTTCTTTGAAGCTGAGAAAGACGTCCAATAAGGAAGTACTCCATTTCTTCAAGAAGTAAAAATAGCACACCAATATCCGTATCTGATAAATTAAATTTAAGGTGACACTACACGGTTTCCTATGATTGACCATTGAGTGAATTTTGAATGCGAGAGGTATAGATAAGTTATACAACAGTATCTCCATCATTATTAGTAAAGCTGTATAGCACAGTATCTCCATCATTATCAGTAAATCTGTATAGCACAGTATCTCCATCATTATCAGTAAAGCTGTATACCACAGTATCTCCATCATTATCAGTAAAGCTGTATACCACAGTATCTCCATCATTATCAGTAAAGCTGTCATGAATATATGTCCGCATATCAGCTCTTGTGGAACATCAATACTGAGCAGAATAACTTTGTGCAAATTGGGGTTTAGATTAAGTTCAAGGTCACAGTTGGTATGGGTGGTTGTCTAGCTATGACTAATTCTGCATGGACACCTGTTTGGCAATTCTCAAAGTAACTAATTTTGCGGAAAAACAGTCAGTTCATAATCCACTTTTCTATTTATTTATTTTTACATATTTGGGTCTCGCTTGATAAACCTTAACTGTTGTCATTTAGACGATTTTGTTTGTTAATAATCTGTGATAGGGTTGAAAATGTAGAGTTTTACTGATTTCATTCACTGTCTGGTGGAGAGTGGGTTGGTGTTAAAATTTAGTGAGTGAAATAACCTGAGGAAATGTTTGTCATGCAACTATTTATTTCCGTTTATCCGACCTCTTACGAGCATAATGACATATACATGTTGATTATTGCATTGTAATGCATTGCATTGGGTGTGCTTTTTTCCGACATGGTATATACAGTCACGAGCACCTCGCCCAGTAATATTTAGGGCTACCTAATAAAGAGTGTCCTCTGGCGTCCGCTAACCCTCTGTTGGATTTTATCATCAATATAGATTCTCAAGCGACGATTGAAGACAATAGCTAAATAAATAAATAAATAAATGTCCAAAGATTCTATCCATTTTTTATTTCGAGGAGAAACTTTCCAGTGATAGTCTAATCTTCGCTGTAAGTTTCCCGCTAACGGTTACCGCGAAAAATTACAGATGTCAGTGCAGGTGTTTGCATGACGTGAACACGGGGTCTATCCCCCGAAGATTTGTCATAACCTAGTACAGAATTATCTACAATATCAAAGCCTTGACTGATCTTTGGTTAGGTCAAGAAAGAAGTAACTAGTACAGGCCTAGAGTTACTGTCCCTCCAAACCTCGTTTACATCGCTCACTCCATGCCTTTCTCAATCACAGATGGTTTTAAGGATTTTACATGTGTTACCTTTAAGACAATTTTAACATCTTTACGGTTTTTTTTTTTTTTATCGTGTTGAACGTAATGTTTGCATTTATTTGGAAGAGTTTTCTTCAAAAAATTGCGTGCAGATCATTTTTAAATTTTTCTTTACCCTTGGTTGGCACTACATAGCAAGTTTTGTGCTGTGGTGCCGTCAAACACTTTTACATACACACATATCAATCAAAGACTTTTGTTCTTGTCAGGAAAACGGAACAAATAGATTGACTTTTGCACAAATGACGTCACCCACGTTGGGCGCGCCGGAAGTTAACGAAAGCTCCCGATTTAGGCGTGGGTAAAGCACCGTGTAAAACGATGTTCTACCGGCTCTTTTGTTCATTGAATCACACCATATTATGAAAAAATAAAAAAGTTCCAGTCCAAGAAGCTCATATAATATAGGCTTTATATACATCCATCTTGATCTTTAAAATATTCAGTGTGATGTTAATCCAAACACACTAAAGGAAAAAGTACAGTGTATTTGTATTATGAAAGATCTTCCTATTCTTATATTTGTGAAGGTTCTTTTTTCTAAAAGGGTGCAGTAGTCATTATAAAGTAATGTTCATCTCAATTGTGCAGACTGTTTGAGTAAATGATAAAGTTTTGGCTTAATTTTGTCTGACGCAAATTTTGTGTATATTTAGCAAAAATTAAATTATAAATACGATATACTCCAATGCTAAAATATCACCAAATATGAAATCTCCAAATTGTATTTTATTGTTAGATACTTCACAAAGCAAGTCCTGAATAAATCACGATTTCAGTGCTATGTATTCAGTGTGCAATATATATGAATGTTTGTGTGTGTGTGTGTGTGTGTGTGTGAGAGAGAGAGAGAGAG